>VXAB01012790.1:340143-373463 GCA_013399175.1 Odontophorus gujanensis
TTTTTTTTTTTTTTTTGTGTGTGTGTGGGTAGCTCCGATATCCATTTTGTCTAATCTGGTTGGACTCTGCGAGTTCTTTTCTGAATAGCCGTCGGAGGATTGCGCTCGCAGTTCGTGCCCTACGGTCTGTAAATTACAGCGAATGTAGCAGTGAATTAGCTGAGGGACTTGTGACTTAACGAACTGGACTGCTGCTCTCTTGTAGGACCGTGCTTTAGTGCAGTGTCTTTTGCTACGTGAAGTGTTTCTGCAGGCTTCTCTTGGTTTGAATTTGATGTGAAGTTCAGAGTGCTTTGAGAGTTGTGAGCTTCCCTGGATTAGGAGCGGCACTCGCTTGCAGCAGCCATTACTTAAACGTCTCAGGACCATGACGCTGATTAGACCACATGCCTGCGGTCAGAGCCTGGCAGGAGTCCGGTTCAGGACTGAGTCGAGCTGGGAAGTCAGGCTCGAGTTTGTGTGCAGTGCGGGATGGGTCCTCCCAACCCTCCTGGATGTCACCGTGCAGGTGACAGGCTGCCCCAGGAGCTCCCTGAGGATTCCGCGCAAACGTGCTGTGAAGTTATGCGTTAACACACAAATAGATCCCTTGGAAAGGTTCTTTCTTCTGTTGGTATTGGTTGAAACAGGAGCGCATTGTTACACTGAAATAAGCCTTTCGCTTTGGCATTTGGGATATTTATACAATGCCGTTCCCCGATTGTGTTTTTTCTCTTGGGCACTGGGAGTTTGTTAACTTGCCAGATTAAAGAGTAAACCTGCTAATCATTTTAAAAGGCTTTATTACACTTAAGCATGCTTGGCTTGCTTTCTTGCATAATTTATTTTACTTGCAGGTTCCTTGAACAGGTAACTCTTTAGTTGGACCCTCAATTAGTGTTATGCAGAATAATTTGAGGCCTAGCTGTAGTAGGAAAGGTGTATCTTCTGACTAATGCTAACACGTGTCCTTTGAAATTCAAAGGAATAAATTAAAGACTGACAGTGAGTTTTGCTTCTGCAGTTGTTTTTTGGTTTCCAGGTAAGTGTTTGACCTCTTGGTGCATGGCGTCGTTTTACGTCACTCCCTGCCTAACAACATTGTCATAAAGACACGAGATGTGGAAAACTTTATGGTTGTGTTTTCATCTCTGCATGTGAAAATGAAAAACACTTTAATGGCTAGCTAATAGCCTTGTGAACACTGTTTCTTTGTTTATTTTTAAGCCAAAATGCTTACTTATCATGTAGCTCACAATCACTGAGTTTTCAGCGGATACCAGTATCTGTATTTTACCTTAGGAGTGTTATCTTTAATTCTCAAGGTTAGTTTTATGAATACACTAGGTGCTTGGAAAGGAGCTTATACCAGTTGTCTGACTCTTGCTGTCTATACAGGAGGGTAATACCATGGTCTTTGCTGAACTGCTGAAGCTCTGGGGAAGATGTTTGGCTGGTGATATTTGTTGCCTGTAGTTAGTGCTGTGGTGCCATGGAGATATATTCTAGGAGAATGACACAAGTAATGGTGGTGAGTGATGCCAACTGGCAGCAGTTTTGCAGATAATGACACGTGTCACATAATGGTAAAGACCTTCTGGAAAAGTATGGAGAAGCAGAAATAAGTGGTCTCATTTGGTTCATTTTAATGTTCAGTATAAAAATGAGAATTTTTCTCCAATAACTATTTTTCTATTTAAAGTATCTTTACAGTCAAACATCTGTTAGCTGATATGTTAATAAATATTTAACACATACGTCATTATATATGCATTAAATCGAATTTTACACTTAAAAAAACTAAAAACAAACAAACAAAAGAACAGAACACTTCCTAGCCAAAAGCAGTATAGAAACTTTACCTCTTCTCATGAAGCAAATTACAACAGTAAGCTGTGCAACCCCATCAGGGTAGTTAACCAATTGAATTTTGTTGAAAGTGGCTTTCTGTCTAAAACAAGCAGACGAAACTCTCACTTTTTTTAACAGGGTTGTCCTTACTTTGAAGAGTTACATTGTGATTTTTGGGCTATTTGCTTCTATGGAGATTCTGTAAATAGCCTTTATCTGTAATTTAAAATAGAACATATTTAGAATTAATTATGTCAACGTGAATATTTCTAGATTTTGGTTACCAGGTTTTAAATAAAAAGTGCTTTGTTTATTGTTGTCAGGAATAGCTGATAGAAAAAGCAGTTGCTTGCCCGCTCTTGTTAATTCACTCTAGAATGTTGCGATTTTTTTTGCTAACAAGGGTGTTTTTTCTGGCACAGCGTGCTATACTGACAGTAGCAGACTATGTAGCTAAGGGTAAAATTGGGGCTCCTGCTGAAGAGTTGTGCTTTAACTCATTAGCAACTTTGTAGGTGAAGCATTTCTCAAGCTTTGACCAAGGATACCACAGATCTTTAGGTATAGCATCAGTGTTTGGAAACTATCTAATATTCATATAGGCATTTCTGCTCAGAAAAAGTGATGATATAGTTGCATGATTTTTTTTTTATAAGCAGTGTGGTGTAGACTTGAGCAGTGTTTGGGGCTGTCTTCCGCAGTGAGAAGGTACTGTCACTGTGTTGTACTGAGTTCCTTTCAGGGTGGATGTAGAGTTGATGGCATACACTGTTTTTCTTGAAACTGAACAGGGCTGATGGATCAACTCAAAAAAGAGAGTCTTTGCTGAGAGAGAAACTAATTCTTGCCTGGTTGCATTTGACTTGCAGCCTTGTTCCTGGATGAGCTAAGATGCTTACAGTCTCACAGACCTTGCTTTTTTCTCACAGCCTTCTTGCGTGTGCCCTCAAAACTGAATTATCTGTTAGAGCTCATGGAGGAGTCACAGAATGGCTTGGTTTGGAAGAGACCTCAAAGATCATTCAGTTCTATCCCCCTTGCCATGGGCAGGATTGTCAACCAGTAAATCAGTCACTAGATCAGGTTGCCCGGGGCCTCACTCAACCTGGCATTGAACACCTCCAGGGACAGGGCATCCACGACTTCTCAAGTAATTTGGGTTATGGTGGGGGTGAGCTGTACAAGTTTTAGCACAACTACTGATGGTATTTGATTGTGGGCTTGTAGTTTTGTGTTTTGGCTATCCTGGGTGCAGAAACTGGCGAGAGCCCATTTTGTTATGCCCAGCACAGAAGTGGCACAACTTTTCTGGAAGAGCAGCAATTTGAAGAAAACATTGCAATGTGATCATGTGGAGACACGTTCTGTAGTTAGGAGCCCCTGGCTACTGAAAACCTTGCAGCTGGGACCACCCCTCAGGAGATGGGAGAGGAAGAAAAGCTGTGTAAGGGGAAGATTCTCACATGTGAAAAATGTTACCATCCTACTTGACAACATCGTTGTATCATCTCGTTGTTTTCTTCCTCTTCCCCCTGCCCCCAGGCCTAACATACTTACGTGACTTGTGACTTGAAGCCAAATTTTACACAGTAAAGACAGTTTGACACGCTTGCAGTTAGATGTCTTCTTGTTGTGAGTCTCCGCTACAATCTGGCCTTTGTTACTGTAGTTGTGTGCTCAGCTAGCTCTGGATTGAGCTGGCACTTCAGTCCTTTTATCACACTCCAGGTTCACTTATTCCATTACCAAATAGATCATGGATGTCACTTATTCCAGTGGCTGTTATGTTGCAAAACACTCTTGATTTCCATTCCTGGTAAAACTTGAGGGCAACTATTTTTATTTATAGGTATCCTGGAAGAAGGAGGAGGAATATGTTAATTTATAAATAGTTTGCAATTAATTGAGAGGGCCTCGTGTTCTTTTTTTAGAGTTATCTTGCTTACCCAGAGAGATTTCAACAAAGTCAGCTGTGATAACTGCCATAAGCCATAGCTGGGTTTCAGAAACAGTTGTAAGTAGCACATAACACTGAAAGTTTTGTTTGTTTGTTTTTTCTTTTTAAGTATTCTGAAGTGGATACTATTATGTTCACTTCAGTATTTTGAAAAACTCTTAACGCCAATAAACCCCTGCTTAACTTCTCTGTTTGCTTGATTACTTAATAGAAACTTTTTACACCTATTTTAAGTAGATGAGAAGATGGCGTTGAATGTGCACCTTCTTTTCAGGTATCTCAGCTGAAATTCTGAATGTAGCTATACTATAATGTTTCGTTAGCAGAAGGTGAGAATACTAAATAAATGTATTTAGCATTTGTCTATCGGTTGAAACTTAAAGTAAAAAACTGTGCAACCAGTTTATACTAGTGCTGGCTTAAAATTATTCATTTGTTGTTGTTAAGTGAATGTGTATGAAAATTTATTTTAGGATATGGGGCAGATAGGGGTACAAGGTGTGTGTCTTTAGGTAGTATCTAGGCACAGGTAGAACCATTAAAAGTCAAGATGTTCATTCTGTATTAACCAACTTAGAGATACAGTGATAGTAGAAGAAATTTCTCTCTAAATAACTATAACTGCTCAGTAGTAGCAATTAGCTGTTGCATCAGTAGTATTTTTTCTTCTTTCTTGCATGCTGTTTCTGCAGTGGTCAAAAGTTTTTTCTTCCATTGTTTGAGACTTCTTTAGCCAGAGTCTCATTTTTGATGAGGTGTCAGATGTTCATAATTTTAGCTACCATGAGTTTGTTCCTCATGTTTCTGCCTGGGACTGTTTTCAGCCTGTAAAGCTTCTTGGCTAAGGATCATGTCTCTCTCTGTTCACTCTGTTCACTGCCTAGCATACCGCAAGAACTAGTGGAAGACAAAATTCAGAGCACTAGATAAAATTCCTGTTGAAATTTGTCATGTTTTAGCCTTTTGTCAGGTTCTTTTACTTAAAAAAATGTTATTCAACAGATGCAACTAGATGAATTGCAGTTATGAGTGAAGTGGCATACTGCCTGTCAACAAATGTTCAGAAGCGTGGTAATTTTTTTTTTATTTTCTTTTTTATTTTTTTTTCAGGGGAGAGGTGTTATTTGTTCTTTCATTTGATTTCTTAAATCTAAACTTCTGGATTGCCTGATTTAAGTCATGTTCTAACAGATAAGCTCCTTCCAGGCATCTTAGAATAAGATGTTCCTTTGCAGAGAAGCTTCACAGAGAAAATATATTAATGCTTATGTCTAACAGCATCTCTGTGAATAAATGGAGAAAACTATTTGCCATTGCATTTTTTCTTTTTCCCAAACTTGTGATGTTATTAGTCTTAATTTGTATCTTGCATTTTCCTGCCAACATCACGTACTTGGGTTTCACCTCCCTGGAGGTTTCTTATTTTGGCAGCGTCACTTGGCTCAGTCCTCCAGGTACCCCAAATATGTAAGTCCTGTCAAAAATAAGTAGTAGTGAGGTTCTGAAGTTTTCAAGGCTAACCTAGAGAAGGGAAGGATGGATATGAGCTAACAGAGCTGGGGCCTCTCTAGCAATCTCCTTCGTATTTGCAGTTGTTCTTCAGGAGACACTTTTTTGTGGTCACAGAATTGGTCCCAGAGCTTAATGTTTCTTCACGAGTTAGCGATAAGAGATAGCATTTTTCTTAGAATTTTCTGTTTGACTCTGGATCTCTGTCTGATGTTTTGCAGAGTGTATATTCCTTTTGTCATTTGGGTTCTCATTTCTACAGTGAGATGACTTCTGAGTCTAAGGTATCATTCATATCCCTGGGCCATGCGTGGTTGTTTTGCATAAGGAGATTGTCTGTGGGTTTCCATATACCTGCCTCCATCTTTTCAGAGTATGTACAATAACATTTCACAGCTTGGAGGATTTGCAAGCAGGAGATGCATAAAATCTGTCTGTTCTTTTTTTATAGCTTTAAACAATCATTACCTATTAAAATAGATAGTTATGAAAATATTTATTAGGAAACATAGTTCCTTTTCATCAAATATTACTAGTGCTGGATAAAATCAAGCATTTCTGTTTTGATTTGGTGGGACCAAATCACTGAGCTCTGTAACTTTGGACTATGGACATTCATTTTATACCTGACTGAATTATATTGTAATAATGCATTGGTGCTGAGCTTGTGCAGTTTTTACTTGTTTCTCATAGCCTTTTACACCTCGGTCACTGTAGTACCAAAATCTTCAGGTTTTTGGGCTGTTTCTTGTATTAGTAGTTAGGTGTAGGGAAGCTAAGCAGCTGTTGTGGCGTTAAAATCAAAGCTCTATGGTACAAATGTGATCTTATCTTTTTGATCAAAGGAGGGAACTCCATTTAGGACTTAATTGGTGCTCATCAAGGGCTAAGGCTTTTGCTAGGGGAATGTTGTTACACGCTTCTAGGCTAATGTGATCCTGATATCTGTCTTGTGTATGCAAAATTAAGGTTGCTTAACTTGTCACCCTTTTATCTTTAATGTTAATAGTATCTTTTCTTATCTCACGAAGTCTTATATGACTGGAATGAAGTTTGCTGTGTGAATGCTTTATGAACAGCTCAGTAATACGCCTATTTTGTCATTAAATAAAAGATAACTTGTCTGATACAGGTGCTTTCCCAGCCCAAACAGAAGAGCTGGGCTCAAGGTGTTGCTTCCTTTGTGTTGTGAATTTAGTAGCCCATGAGGCAGGCCAGTTGACTGTTTCAGCTGGGCTTCTCACCTTTGTGCCTGGTAGAAGACCCCTGTGTAATCCAAGAGGATTTCTGCCTTCTGTTGCTGCTATTTTCAGTTCTGTCCTGAGCTGAAGGCTTTGTCAGTGTGCTTCTTCCTCCTCCACGTGCTAGTGTGGTGTGAGGGCTTTGTCTTAAGGCTACACATGCAAGTGGGATGAGACCCTGCTGGCCTCATCGTTGGGGTTGGGGTAGCAGTATCACGTCTTCAGCGTTGAAGAGGCAGACAGTACCAATGCTGTGCTACTGAGAAGGCCTGTGCTTTGGTTGGGGGTAGGAGGGAGATAGGAACAATAGGGGCTGAAGGCTTATTTTTGTCCTCCTTTGCAGGGGGCTAAGTAGGGCTGTGAGAGCAAGTTCAGACATGCCTGAGGAATGTGGACTGAAAAACATGATTAGGTCCAGGATGGAGCTGTCCATAAGAGTAATGCAGGGCCTAACAGGATTGGGTGTTTTCTCATCCTCCTTGATCCCTCAGCACTTGTGGTGGGGATTTCTAGTCAGTGCTTTGCTTGCTGTCCTCTACAAGTTGCGGGATTGTTGCTGACTCCACAAGCAGGGTTCCTAAAGAATTATGGCAAAAGATGACTTAGTAATTGTTGGTATTCCTAATGCAAACTGTAATAGAAACTTTGGTTAAAAGAAGAATCAAAAGATAATTTTTTTTTTCCTTTTAGTTGTGTAGTTTTCCACGTAGTGCTTGGATTTCATCTGTATTCACCAGAGGA
This sequence comes from Odontophorus gujanensis, assembly GCA_013399175.1. Classification (NCBI taxonomy): domain Eukaryota; kingdom Metazoa; phylum Chordata; class Aves; order Galliformes; family Odontophoridae; genus Odontophorus; species Odontophorus gujanensis. The sequence continues at coordinate 347,422 of VXAB01012790.1, forward strand.
TGCAGCTTTGTACCTCCTACACTGTTACCTGTGTAAACATAAAAACATCACAGTTATTTACTTGTATTTTGAAATAATCCTTCATCTTTACTCTAACTTATGTATATGTTACTATTTAAGACAGCAACACTGGATGCTTTAATCCATATGTGAGAAAAGCAAACATGTCAATAACCTTTTTTATTTCTTACTGATTTTAGTTGTATCTCACAATAGCATGTGATTGTTACGTAGGCTGAACTGATAAATAAAAAAGGAGTAAAGAACATTGTTTGCCTTCAGTTATGTTTCAGATTTAATGGTAATATTGGAGGATCATGTAATACTGGCATTTGACCCATTGTTTCTTTATTCAGGGGGGTAGATGTGGGTTTGATGTGATGGTGCCAAAGCTGGAGCGTTCAGATGGGCTGATCTGAATACAGTGCTTCCACAGTGGGTACTTACTGGTGGTGGGGGTCCTCTGTAGTGGGGAATCTGTTTTGATGGTTGCAGTTAGGAGAGTTTTATGCTTCTTCCGTGTTTTGCAGCTTACTGCTTTATTTATTACTGCTGTGCACCAGGCTGCTCCTGGCTAACTGTTGTACTTTCATAAAGGTTTAAAAGTGTTAAGATGACTAGAACAGAGCCTTGAGAAATGAAGTATCTACGTGTGATAAGTGCACTCTGTGCCTTGTGCACTTCTTGATTTAACTGTCATGTATCATTATGACAGTACCTCAGGTGCTTCACTTTTTATTTTATTCTTCTTGTACACCTCTCATTTGGGAGCTGCTGTGTTGTTCTCTCTTAAAGATAGGGAGGTAAAATTGTGAGGAGCTCAATATAAGTCTACATTACACGGTGCAGTTTTAACTAGCATAAAGTAGGTTATCTCTGTACAAGAAACATCATCAGCATTGTTGTCTTGGCTGTTTTTGTCTCTGAATGTGCACCAAGTACCAGGTCCTGCACTTTGCCTGCAACACCACCAGACAGTGCTACAGGCTTGGGGCAAAGTGGCTGGGAGGCTGGCAAGAAACAGACATGGGGGTGTTGGTTGATGCTCAGCTGAACATGAGCTAACAGCGAGCCCAGGTGGCCAAGAAGGCCGATGGCTTCTTGTCTGTTTTGTGGTGAGTTGAAGGATGCTGTAGGCTACAGTGAGTACTGCGGAGGTCCCTACAGAGTGTAATCCTGGGAGTGTAAGCATGTCGATCTCCATCTGAGTCCATTTCATGATGTCTGATGCAGAGGAGTGAACCTTGCAGGCCCTGGTTCACCTAGTTTCTCCTTCCTCCATAGTCACTCAAGAGCTGCTGTAGTACAGAAAGTGACAGGAGGAGGCATGGTCACTTTAAAAAGTTGAGTGTGCGTAGAAGAAGAGAGCATGGCTTCATTTAACATTGAAACACTCTTAATCAGTAGGTATCTGTTATGGTTTAACCTGGCGGGTAGCTGAGCACCACACATTGTTTGCTCACCCACCCCCTCCCAGTGTGATGGGGAAGAGAATCAGAGAAGAAAAACACAAATTAGAATTCATGGGTTGGGATAAAATCTGAGACAGAAAATGAAGAAAAAAGAGAGTAGCAATGATACTGTGTGTGTCTGTGTGTGTTTGTATGTGTAGGCGCAAAACAAGTGATGCACAAGCAGTTGCTTACCACTCACTGACCAATGCTCAACCAGTTATCAAGTGATGGCTTCCTACCTGGTCAATTCCCCTCTGTTTTTTAATTATTATTATTATTACCTTTTTTTTATATGGTGTAGAATATTCCTTCTGTGAGTTTAGGCCAGCTGTCCTGGCTCTGTCCCAAGTTCTAGTGCCCCCTCAACCCCGTTGTGAGCAGAACAGGATGAGAAGTTGAGAAACTGATATGTCCTTGACTCCATACTGCACTGCTTAGCAACAACTAAAACATTGGTGTGTTTTCAACATCATTTTGGCTTTAGGAGAAAAACATAGTATCATGTGAGATACTATGAAGGGAAAAACATCTCCTGGTTTTAGCCAGGACATCATCTGATGTCTGGAAAAGTTTTTGAATGTCTGTAATATGGCAGAGCTATAATTATATCTTGAGCTATTCATCATCTACTGAGAAATTGGTTACTTATAACACTAAGTTCTTGAAATATTGTGTGAGGGATATGCATGTGATGATCATTGGCCTTGCTTGTCCTTTCTGCTACACGTAGCACTCTTATGCGCATTGTTGTTGCTGGGTGGACTGCCTTGTACAGCTATGTAAAAAGATGAGTAGCAGCACATGTTGCTGCATGCAGGGGCAGCTTATAGCAATTGTAATTGAGTCATGTGTAGCTGATACTTTTTAGATCTTTGTGGTATAATTAGAAACGCTTGGAACAGACTTCTGGAGCTAGTTTGAATTCTTTTTATAGAAAAAAACATGATTTTTGTGGAGCTAGTGATGATGGGAAGCGAACTGCCAAATGATGGTTCCTACTGGTGCTAGTGGAAGCCAGTATTTGGTGAAGTAGCTTGACTTGAGGGTTTTGGAAAGCTTCTTAGACCATGTAACAGGGTGTAAACACCAAGCTAGTGAGAATCTTGGATGTATAAAGTCGTCTCTTTAGCAAGGTAGTTGAAAACTGGGTACTGTGATGTAGCTATAGGACTACTAGAAATGCTGTATGTGCGCTTTTAGCATTTTAAGATTTATCCTGGCATCTCAAGGTAGAGTAACTGAAGAGGATTTCCAGCTCCCAGCTGAGTAGTCACTGCCAGATGTGCCTAGAGACTGTTGTTCAGCTGTCATTTGCAGAAGTACTGATTTCCCAGGTTGTCAACTTGTGTGTTTCACTTAAATTAATATGAGCTTGGTTGCTGCAAAACACTGAAATTAACTGTGTGGTTTCTAACCCATGTGTAATTGAGCATAATGCATGTAAATTTATTGGCCAGTATTATCCTTAGTCTTCAAAAGATTAAGCATGGGCTGAAACGATAGATGGAAACTCAGTGGTTATTTACCTTTGGCTTTACTGAAATGTGTTTTTGCCATTCAACATTCTTCATTGTCACTGGGTATTCTAAAAAATCTGATAAATTCTGAAGGTTACTTTTCTGTTAAGATTTACATTGTTTGCAGTCTCGCCCCCAAGCATCTCTGTTAGCTGTGTCTGTGAAGACACTCCTCAGAGCTGCTTCCAACACCCTAGAAATCATGTGCTCCCTAAAAGCAGCACCGATTAAGTTATATTCGGGAACAGATCTTTGAGAACAAAAGAACCCCAACAAAACAAACAAACAAAAACCCATAAGAAACAACATCCAATTTGTCTGAAGTGCTGAAAGAAGTAGTATCTTGTTACCACCCTACTAAGAGGGTATAGTATCTGCTCACACTCTTGCCTCGTAATCAAAAGCTGCTGTGTGAAGATGCCAGATAGAGTGGCTTACACAGATGTAGGGCTCTTTTCTGCCCTCCTCTGCTCCACTTCACTTTGGAGAGTGAGGCATCTGGTCAGCTTGGAAGTATTTTGGACTTGTGATTCAGAGCCCTTGGTCAGCTTTGCTGATCTTAATCTTAGGTATCTTTGGCTTTCTTACATTTAGGGTGTTACACTTGAACTCCAGTGAAGTCTCTGCTATTTTGGGAACCAGCTTCATCACTGTATGCATAACTAGGGCTGCAAGACAGCATGGAATAGTGCAGATGTGTCAAGCAGCTAATTGTTTGAATCAATTACTTTAAATGTTTAAATCAGTTTTAAAAAATATGGAGAAGTGGAGAGGTTTTGTGATTGACAACTTAATCGATAAATCTTGCTATTTGACACAGTCTCTTAAAAGAAAGTTGAGATGCTTTAGCGCTATACTTTAAAGTGCCTGTTTATTAAGTGCTTCAAGGCTGGTCTCTCCTGTCACTGGGACAGTGTTATCAGGATGTTTTGTACCTTCAGAATTCCCCTTTCTGTTCTCTTTGTCATTGCTCTGAATGTACACTAATAGCAGTTTTCACTCTTGCGGCTTCATGGTCAAGCCTATGTCTAACCTTACTCGGCCTATCATTCCTCATGCATTCCTGAGAAGCCAATTGCTACTTTAAATAAGATCTTGAAGCCTTTTCTGATGCCTTTTTCATTCCTGAGAGGCTCTTCTCAAAGCCATCATCTTTGATGGCATCAACCTTTGCAGGCGCAGTGAGATGACTGCTGTCAGCAGGCTGGGTGTTCTTTCTTGTTTTGGTGTTATTTGGTGTGTTTCAAGATCACTTTGGATAAGGATTGGGATTTTTGCTCTTTTATCTTGAAGCTCTTTGTGTCCTGGTTTATGCAAACAATGACTTCTAAGGAGAATTCTTGATGTAAATGATGTGGGGAGTAATGTAGGCATGCAAGCAAGGGCAGTGTATCCTAGGACAACCCAGCTGTGACTCCTGGGGATTTGTCCATAATGAAGAGGTGCATGCACTGTTAGCATTTTTGCTAATGTCATGCAGTTTGCTGTGACATATGAAGTGATTAGCTGATGCTGATGGCTGGTGATTCTTAGGTGCCTGTATTTCTGCCTTCCTGTTGACTGTGAGAGTGTTAAGGTATGCTAGTCATCAGGGTTTCATAACTGTGTAGGAGGTGGTCGTGTCCATTTCGCAGCTGCATCAGTTGCTGCCTTGCAAGCTGCTCCTTGACTTGCTCCCATGGATGTAACAGTAATCACAGTTTGCCTGGGTGCACACATACAGGAGAGATGAAGGTGAGTAATCAGCCGAAGCAGTTCCACATGGTGGTGCGAGAAGGCAGCCAAACCAAATTAAAGGGATCACCCTGTTTCTTCTTGGCAGCCAAGAGGCAGTCAGTTTTGCAATGCTGGTTCTTGTTTCCACTGTGGGAACAAACAGCAGAGCGTTAATTAACAGAGTTCAAGAAAAGGAGCTCTTGTGACTAATGAACTACTTCTTCAACCACAAAAAAAAACCTGAAACATTAAAACTGCAAGCTCTTAATTGCATTCTGGAGATGAAGGCCTTAGGGCAGGGGGTTGTTTGCCCTATATTAACCACATAAAATTATCAGACACATGGGTTTCATGTGCTAGAGATACAAACAAATAATGTAGAGTGTACTGTTACTGCTTTAAGAAAATAAATTGGCTTTGGGCTTGACTTGTTATGGTATGGTATTTATTTTTAAGGTCAGCAGAGGCCTTTTTTTATACTTGCTAGGGATGATAGTTTCCCTGGAAGGGACGGGCCACGGAGGAAGTCACTTTACAGTACTTCCAAGGGGACAATATTTTTTTTGTGTTGCCTGCAGTCAGTGTGCAACTGCTCCAGTTAATATTGCATATGATTAAATACTCTGCTCATACTTGATTTTCCATTTTATTTCTTCTAAAGTGTATTTATCTGTGCTGTTATGACAGTTGTTAGCAACAGCAGACAAGGTGTACAGAAGCATGCAGATTGGAAATTCTCATGGAAGTCCAGGTCAAGATAAAGTGGACAGAAATAATTGTTTTTGTCTCTTCGTGAAAATTTTTTTATCATTATTATATATATATTTTTTTTTAAGTTGAACTGTTGCTTTGCTAGGGAGTCTGTGCTATATAGTAGCCTCCGAAGGCTTCCCTGCCTGATGGTTTCGACTCAAGAGGTGGGGAATGTGATGTGCTGGTGGTCTGCTCTTCTTCCCTTGTTCCTTTTGACATCAGGCACAGCTGGTCCTCCCTCTCAGAAGAGGGTGTGCACTGCTTAGCTGTCTTGGACAAATGAGTGTTTTTGGTGTCTGTGGCTCTCATTCCAGCATCTTTCACTGTGTGCATACATGTGAGAGGGGAAACAGTAGATGGAGCTTAGTGTCTGAATGCAAAGATAGTGATGACAGTTTACATCTGTTAAAGTAAAAAAATATTGGGGTTAAAATAAATATATGAACCGGGTTGGGATGCCACATGGGAGTAACTTGGGGTTATGAAGACTTTCAGGTTATCCTGTTTATGTGCCCATAATGCTCCTCTGTTTTTTGCTTGCTTTTGAGATATTGATGCTTCTGTCAATTTAAAATAAACTCTGATAGAAAAATAATACAAAAGGTTTTGTGCTTACTATTGTTGAGCTAGTGTGATTATTCAAGGGTCAGTTAGATGGTCTTTGGGCAAATTTCTGAAATGGGAACTTTGAATAGTAATTTCCCAGGGTAAGTGCACTGTTCATATCCTCCGCTTTTCTTGCTTGTATAATTCTTCTGAATCCTTTCTTGTTCCCTGATTATGCTTTTACCATAACCTAATTCTTTTCCTTCTCTCATAAAGATGTGTTGCCAACTTTTTTTTTCTCTGTTATAATCTTCCCCCTTGTGATTATATTGTCCTTTATCCCTACGTTTTCTGTGTTTCTCATTCTCAGATAGCATTTTGCCACATTGGCCTTAATTTAGGTAGGGGCGGCCTCACTGTCACCTGTTCTCTTAAAACTTTCAGAGGATTCTAGACTTCTTTTCTTGTAAGAAAGATGCTTATAGAAGTGAGAGCAAAAAGAAGTTTTGGGGAATTGTATTAGTCCTTTGGATTGGGGGCCTTAATCGTTTTCCAGCTAACGGAAGGCAGTAGGCAGAAGTTCCTAGTAGCCTTTGTGGTGACTATTTTGAAAATAAGTTGATAATTCACAGCTTTCTGCTTATGCATCTCCATTACTTGTGTTGAGGGCAGTGCTGGAGTTGATGACCATTTCTTGAAGTTATTACAGAGAACGTGTGGGACTTAGTCTTAGGTGTTAGTCTTAGTTTGGAAACATTAAGCTATGTTTGTATAGAAAGAAACTGTCTGAGAGACTGCTTTTTGTTGTTGTTGCTTTTCCCACAACTTAAAGTTGCTCAAGTCTTTGTTTTGCGGGGAAAAAACCCTCCCTTCCCTCTCCCTCCATGCTCCTCACCTCCCTCTGCTGTTCTCCACTCTCTGTAAGACCTAATGATTAACTTGGCTGTAAATAAGGTCACTACAGTACTTGTAAGTGAAGAACAAAGATGAACATTAGTCAAATAGGCTTTCATAAGTTTGTTTTAAATGGAAGTAATCACTGCATAGTTAACAAACAGGAGTACTCTCACAAGTTTATAACCAATCCACCTGGTTGTACATTCTTCCCTTACAAAATAGGATTCAAAAACATTGCTCCTGAGTGCAGAATACAGTGTTGGATATAGTGAGTAATTTCTCATGGTCTGGAAGTTTGAGAATTTGATCGCTGGTTGGAGGTTGCTACACAGTATTACCTTGGGACAAAACATTTTTTATGAAAACCAATTCTAGTTTGAAGAAGGCATTTGATCTCTTTAAGTAGCTTGGAAATAAGGCTCTGTAATACTTGAGATAAAGCGTGCATTCAGGACAGAAGCTGCAGCATTTAAGTTTGTTAAAACAAACAAATGCCTGTCTTTCATTAATGTTCATGATATTTCTGGATCGACTGTAATATCTTTATCTTTTTTTAAGTGGGCAAATCACTTCTAAGTGTGACCCTTCCAACACTGGTTATTCTGTGATTCCAAGTTTTCTTGCCTTTCAGGTTAATTTATTTTTAACTATCACAAGTCATTTTTACAAAAAGGATGCTACTTTTAAAGATGGGAAATGGTGAGGCCATAGAAACCAACATTTCTTCTTTAGAAATTTTGTCATTTGTTGCATATTTTGAACTAAAAGGTCTATTAAGTCCATTTTGTGATTAAGATGACTAGAACTCCTGTGGAAGATTAGAAGAAGAAGCGAATATATTGAATGTCAGTTTTAATCTGGAAAGTTATTTTGAAGACAGTATATTTTTGTTACAATAAGGAGGCTAGACTTCTCAGGCTAATCTATCAAGGATCATCAAAGCTTTGAGTATTTCACAATCCTTATGAAATGCAGCTTTTTTTTTTTCCCATTCTCTTCTTATCGGGTGTGACATTGGTCACGGGCCTAAAAAGTTACTTAATTTCACATAAAACCTTGCATGTACTTCTACTGATTATTTCTACTGTCTGTACTGATTTGGAAAATACACCATACAGTGTAATAGGTGACAGTGGGAATCATAAGGGCTCTGATGATTGTTAGTAGATATCTCACATTGTTATCCAGCCATACCCTTGTGATTATATGCCTGGGGAAGCTAGAGCAGCATCTGTGTTCTGGAAACTGCAGTATGTTCACATTCATCTATGTAAGCATACACAGGAGTCTCTGTGGACTTTTCAGTGCAACCATAATGAATGAGGATGAGCAACTGGGTTTGATATGAAGCAGGAACATAAACCTGTCACGGTGATGCAGAAGTTAATAGGTGACCTTCTGATCACTGCTGCTAATATAACAGTAGAATGATGAGTTATTTTTGGCACTTAATGTGATGTTTGAGGTTCAAGATCAGGGCCTGCGTGTTAAACATTACACACACACTACTCTCAAAGGTCTGAATTGTGTCTGACTTTAAGAATGCAAACAATCTGTGGGATTAGCGCATCTCTCTCACAAACCCAGAACTCAAAGCCTAGGTTTGTACCCCACTCACTCTGTTATTAGTGGGGCTGTTAATGGTTAGTATGTTCACCACTTTCGTAAATGTTAACTATTTATCATTACTTAAAATTCCCTCCGCCCGGTTTAGTGTACATATATCCATATGGCTGATCTGAAGTTTCCTGTAACAGGTACTGAAAGCAGTTGTCTTTGGGATGAGGGATACAGGCAGTCCTTAAAGGTACAGGTGTGACTGGGTTAATAGTTTCTCTTTGGGAAACTTGTCAGCTGTTAGGAAGTATCTGCTTGTTCTTTCCTGGTATCTACTTGTTATTTCCTTGTTCAAGTGCTGCTTGTTTGTAACAGTTTCTGTTCATCCAGCTTTTGGATTTGCGTTTAACTGAGACTTTTGAGGGAAATTGATTACTAATTAACCTATGAAAGCCAAGCCCAGTTCAGAAAATTTTACATGAAAAAAACCTGTATTTTGATACTTCAAAAGTAACATTATTATCTTTTTTATTATTTTTATTTAGTATTATTATTTTTTGAAGAAAGAGATAGTGGCATAGAAAAACCTTGGAATGAGGAAAATATTTACTGTATGTGTGAAATTAGCGATGCCATGTGGAGCAAGAGAATTGTTAACTGCATGTCAGTAATGAGCTGAGGATGCATTGCTTTGTAGCGCCAGCAGGCAAAATGGGGTACAGGTTGGAATACAGGTGGCTGCATTTTCCTAATTTAACTCTTTTTTTTTTTTTCCCGTGAAGAGGAAACATTTCCTCTTTCAGGCAGCTTTGAATTTTTAGCATTTTGAGAAGTTTCATCTTGGGATGGTGCTGATGTAATGTTAGCCCATTAACAACACTAGCATAAAATTTACAGTTGAGATTATAGGAACTTATAAAGGGAATAGCTCTCTTAATTGTATGGGAATGCTTTGATGTCTGGAAATGTTGTGAAGATTATTTTTAAATTTGTTTATGAATTACATTCATGGATAATAATAGCAAATTAAGGTGAGACAGAAAAGTAGAGCACAGGGAAACTACTTCATGGTACATTTACACTGGTGCATTACTTCTCAGTATGTATACCTGCTTCTTGGAAAACAGAAGCAAGGAGATATTTTGAAAACGGGAGTGATCTGCAGAAGGACATACACTTCGATAGGGAGTACAATTTTGTTTCACTTCAAGTGATATTCTACAGTGTGGCAGATAGTAATGTCTGTGTCCCAAAAGACCAGTCTAACGAGCAACCTGAGATGCTGATGTGAAGCAGCATAGCTGGCTTTGAACTGCTTAGACAGCAAACGTATTTGTCTCCAGATACAAAATATTGAAGACACAGTATGGTGAGTGACGTCATGTGGGAAGGGCTTCATTTTTGTTCTGTCAAGCACCAGCAATGCAGAAATCCTGTGTCAAAGAATCATAGAGTGATTTGGGTTGGAAGGGACCTTTAAGATGATCTGGTTCCAGCCCCCCCTGCTGTAGACAGGGACACCTCCCTCTAGACCAGGCTGCTCACAGCCCCATCCAGCCTGGCCTTGAATGCTCCCAGGGAGGGGGCATCCACAGCCTCTCTGCGCAACCTGTTCCAGTGTCTCACCACCCTCATGGTAAAGAATTTCTTCCTAATATCTACTCTAAATCTATCCTCTTGTAGTTTAAAACGATTTCCCCCTCATCCTGTTGCTACCTCCCCAGCTTTCCTGTAGATCTCCTTCAGGTACTGGAAGGTCTATAAGGTCTCTGTGGAGTCTTTTATTCTCCACGCTGAAAAACCCCAGTTCTCTCAGCCTGTCCTCGTAGGGGAGGTGTTCCAGCCCTCTGAAAGCCTTCGTGTCTTTCCTCTGGACCAGCTCTATCTATTCCATCTCCTTCCCTTCTTTCCCCAGCCACAGCATGTAAGGAAGTGCAAATAGGATCACCAACTATACCTTTCAGGGCCATACATAAGAATGCTAGCTGTGCTGCTCCCTTCTTACCCACACCATGCTCTTCACCGTCTCCTAAGTGTTGTGGAATGCACTGCTTTTTGTCTGACATCACACCAGTCATTAAAGTGCCTTCTGGTATTCAAGTTCATGGTGCCAAATGCATTCCTGCAATGTCTCTCATGGCTTTCCAGGCCTCAGGCCCCTATATTTTTCCTAAAATCTTTGCCTTGTACTGTAGTTGTTCACTGCTGTGCTGTTGTGTCTCAGGGTGCTGCTGTTTGTAGCATTTCTCCGGTGCTCTGGTATACCTCTCTGAAGATACCCAAGTACATCCAGACCATCTGATGGGGCTGCTTAGCACCTCTGGTTTTGCTCTTTTTCACTGCTTTCACTATGAAGGTTTTTTGGTAGCTACGTGGTGGTATTGTGCATGTGTGAAATGAGAGAATCAGGGGTGTAGGGGAGAGGGGTGGGATGGATGATGGGAAGACTGGGGCTAAAGAATCAGTTTTCAGCCATACAGAATGACTTAGACTATCCTAATTCCATAATTTCCTCAACTTCCTGAGTGTTTGCCTCTAAGGGCTTAAATGACTCCATATCCTGCTGTGGCTGAAGGTACAATATGAGTTTCATTGAAACAATAAAATGAAAGTAAGTTATTTCCATTAAAAAAAAAAAATCTGGTTTCTGTAATCTTGTGGGTGACTTTATAGCTAGCACTGGGACTGTGTTTTAGGTTTAATGCATTTATACTTCCAGAAGTGAAATGGTAAAGTATTTAAAGGCTTGTTTTGAGTGAAAGTTCTCCTGTATGAAGTGTGTTAGAATAATGGTATGAAAACAAAATGAAAAAACAAATTTAGCATGGTTAGATGAGTTGGAAAATTTTGGGAAATGTATTTCTTTGTGGCTGCATTGATTTAGTGAAAAACATCAGTATCTGTCAGTAGCAGAAATAAGATTTCTTTCAAGGTTTCTTTTGGAGCTGAGTGAAGAAATACAGCTCCTTGTGTGTGGGGTCCTCAGCCAGGGTTTGGTGGCCAGCAGCATGGGGGATCTGATGTGGCACAACTCAAGGCTCCTACAGATGAGCTTTGCTGGGCTCAATGAAGTGAGTTTCTGAGGTGAGAGTGTCTTCCTTTGAGTGTGGCCTTGTTGAGAGTCACTGCTGGACTACCTTGAAGCTGGAATGGTGACTGGTCTCTTGGCTCAGTTCTTGTTGCCACCTAATTGCAGAAGAGACAAATGCTATGGAATGTCTATGGGTAATTTGTTTCTGAGGTAGACATTCCAAATACTCTGTACAGCTGAGGGTATACAGTGAAACAGGTAGTCTTTATAGGGAATCTAGTGCTGTGTGGAGGGGTGGACAAAGGTCAGTGAAAGAGTGCAACTGACCTACCTTACTAGAAGCTGCAAATTCGTGTTTGAGTATAACAGTAAAATATATTGATCAGCATATTTTGATGTGCACTTAGTGAGAAGAAGTGAGTTGAAACAGGACTTTAGTGGAATGACGAAGTCATAGTGGAGTCATCAGCTTTCCTCTACTTCTTGCTTTTGATTCTGTTGCTTGCTTTTTTTTCCCTGATGGAGGAAGGTTTGATGGTTCTTCGAGCTTCTGTGTATAGGGAAGCAACTTCTGAGCACCCGAAATGGGTTTTTCAAGCCACAGATGGAACAGAATCTCTGTTTAAACTTCTGTAAATGTTTCATTGCCAATTCTCTGATACAGTATGTAAGGACGATGCTTTATGTAGTCAACAGCTTCTAAGATGAATTTGTTTATTCTCGTTGCTTGAGTGGAATTAATAAAGTAGCTGATGCATGTTAAGTAACTCTTGTTGATTTTGTCATGGACATCAGTTGCAAGCAACAAAATAGGATAGAAAGAATTTTATAGAGTGTAGGATGGGTCTGGCAGTATTTTAGATTTAAAAAAAATATCCTCTTGCATATATCCCTTGCCACAGACACTTAGAGGGTCATCTTTCTTCTGCTGATGCTTGCATGTGATTTTAAGGTGATATTTAGTGACTGTTCGTTTACCATGCTAGAGGCTCCATATTTGCTGACACTGTTCGGTGTCTTTACAAGAAAGGTGGTTTTATTGGGTTGTAACAAACAATAAGGTATGTTCACTAGATGTGATTGCTGTCAAGAGATTGAAATGGTGGAAAAATATTCTTTTTTACTAACACTTGTGTGAATTTTTATCTAGTGCAGTAATGTACTACAGTATGAGGAGCCATCATATTTAAACTTATGGATTAAAATAAACCCTTTCTTGGGGGGGATGGGGAAGTTGATAGCTAGATATAATCCTAAAAACTTATTGGGAAAAAGCAACAAAATGTGGATTGTACTTGTGGAAGTGCTTCTATAACAATTGGGAACTATTCTAAATCTATTTAATTACAGCTATTTTAAATGCAACTAACAAATAGACGTGTTTTCATGCATTGGTATGCTGGGCGGAGAAATATTTTGTTTCAGTCTGGAATGTATAGTACTATAAAGTAGTATATAGTATAAGTGCCACTTGAGCAATGTATGTTTATTTAATAAAGCTCCAGAAGTGTTAGGTTACAGCTACAGAATACTGCCATTTTGTTTGACTTTTTTTTTTTGTTTTTTCCTTGCACATGCTGTAATATATACACCCAGGATTGAATACGAGTTGCATCTTGCCACAAATAGGGTACTGCTTTTTCTATGAAGTTAGAGAGGCTGTTGTCAGCAGTGTCCCTGAAGACAACTTGTGGTATTGGCTCGGAAACTCTCTGGGTTTGTCTACCTAGGGCACGTGTGTTCTCTATTTTAATGTGTTTTCAGTACAATTGCTGAATGTTGGTTTTCATAGCATATTTTGTTGAAACTTAGAGTGCCAGGTCTATCTGCAGAGAACATATGGATAAGCTCTGCTTTCGTCTGATTTATTTAGTTTGCCAAACAAAATCTGTTAGAGCATAGAAAGAATGCTTTTGCCAAATGTTGCTGGTCAATAACTGATGTAGTTCATTCTTAAAAAGGCATGAGATGTATCGAGTGAAGCTTCTGTATCACAAGAAACTTTGCAGACACAAAACTGCGGTGTAGGCAGAGAATGTACACCAAAGTGAGCAGGAAAATGTGATGAACATCATGCTTTGCTTTTTTGTTCATCCGTCTTCCAGCTTTCTCTGGTTAACAGTCTTCTTCTGGTGGTGGCCGGGATTAATGAAGAGATTAATGAAGAGCTGAGATACAGCCAGCTGTTTGAGGTCTGAATGTAAGCCCTAACTGTTGTTCCCATTCTTCCTTCCTGGAAACTGATTCCTCGAGATGAACATTTGCTGTTGCACTGTAGAGCCTGGCTGCCTGGGACTGAGTAGTAAATCTGTAACAAGAGGGTCTCTGATCCCTTCCATTTTCTTCTCAGTTGAGCCAAAATTTCAACCTTAAAGGCCCAGCAGTACTTAATGGCCTGACATTGAGAGGTGAAGCCAGTAGCATAACTTCAGGAAAGTCACTGAGTTGAGTTAGTGTGATGCCAGTAAAGCCTGATGAGGCTGTGGCCTAGTGTGTGCAACAGAGGCCAACTGTCTTTAGTTCAGCTTTGCTGCTGAAAAACACAACTGTATGTGTATTCTGATCCCATCTACCTTCAAATTTTTGGGAATATAGTGCAGTAAATTTAATTCTTTTTTCTTGGTATTGTCTAATTCATGTGTAGAGGGAATAGCCTGCCAAACTGAAAAAAGCCTGTGTTTTCTCACACTGTGGCTGTGGCATAGTCTTTTTTATTTTTATTTTTATTTTTGGCTTAAGTGTGCCTTTATCTCTTTTACAGAGAAAGATTTTTCTGATTAAACCTGTATTACATCTGGATTTTTTTTCTTTTTAGAAACATGACAATGACATGCCAGCACAATTCTCTGTTCAATTTCTGTGCCATTATATTTTGATTTTGTCTTCAAATTAAAGTCTCAGAGCTGTGTTGTAATAAAAAAACCTCAGTGGAAAATAGGATAAATAACACTTTTTTTGACTCCATTTTTTTCATGACTTCTCTTTATAAGGGGAGCCATGAAAAAGATAGCAAGCTCAGCTTTAAATTCTGTCTTTGCAAGTAAATACCACTTTAGTTCTAATCCACTACAGAATTGCTTTCACCTCAGTTTCTTGTATGCCACCATTTACTTGAACCAGGAATGCAAAAATTTGACACAGGTTCACGTATTTTCAACTCAAGATACAATTTCTAAATTAACTCACTCTTGTAATTTCCTGCTTACTGTTCATGTCCCCAGTTGAAATACAGCCTATGAGAACAGCTGTGTGATTTGATGTGGCATATGTCCTAGTATTACTTAGGACTTCAAAAAAAATAAATAAATACAAATGTTTGCACTCTGGAGGAAATTTTATGTACTATTACAGTAAATACTAATGTGAATAGTGTGAATACTAGCTTTGAGTACTGAAGAAGTAACAGTTCTGTTAAGTCTTTGGGTGAAAGTAATTAAAAGGAAGCTGATATGTACATTTGGTGCTGTGTGTAGTGCAGTTACAGAAGCCCCGTATCCTCTGCAACCTATCTTAATTCCCTATTCTGTATCTTTGCCAGGAAGGAATGTGTTTTGGAGGACTGCACAAAAGACAATATTGTGTGCTCCCTTCAGTAGGTTCCCTCTGGTATTCAACCATTTCTTTTTTTCCTATAGAGTTTATGAGACTTCTATAGCATTTTCTTTAACAAGCCTGCTCACCTTCCCCTGAACCCCTATGGATTTTGATCATTCACTGCATAGTGGTGTGTGAAGAATCACTCTTAATTGCTTGTTTGGACCTGTTACAGGCTAGCTTCATTTGCTCTCCCTAATTCTTGCGTTGAAAGTTGGGTCTCTTTCTGTGTTATTCTGCCACTTGCAGTTTTATAGGTCTTGTGTCTTTTTTTTAAAGGCTGCGCTCTTACCCCTGTCTGCAGTAGTTTCCTGAAAATACTTTGTGAGGGGAAATCTTAAGAAGTTTACACTGGCTTTTGTAGAGAGATGCCTTGTTTTGTAAACTGGCTAGTTAAGCAATTGTGTGGACAAAGGCTGTTTCCACTCTTCTTTGGTGTCTTGTATTGTGATTTGTGCTGTGAAGTGTTGAAGCGTGTAGTTACCCTTCAGTGTCTGGTCTGGAGCATGATAATAGCGCCTGCTGGAATGGATTCAGTCAGTGATTTTGTTGATAGGGATGAAAATACTCTTGATAGGCCTCCTACTGTGTTTTCCAATATTGCCTGCATTGGAATGACTAAGGGTTAAAAGTGGCCTCTGTAATCCTTCTGATCAGAATGGTTTATAACTCAAATTTTTCCAGAGTTCTTTTATTACAAGACAAAACTTTCAGGTTTGAATTTGAGAGATGCTGAAGAACTTATGAATGGATTGGAATTGAATGAATTTATTTAGTTTAAGGTATTTTGAACACGTTTGTTTGTTTTTGCAGGCAAAATATGTTGGCTGGAAATGCTTAGTATAGGAACATGCTGCTCAAGTCTTTCTGTGCAACTCTTAGTTACGGGGGACTACGGAGGGGACAGCAGAGCATTCACTATCAAAGCTGAAGGCATTGCCTTTCTCTCTGTCCTGGTGTGACTTTTGCGAGGGAGTTGCCCTCTGCATCCCTGATTGAGATGTTAACTAGACTTTTGTTTTGAAAACTTATGGGAAGATAAATGCTTGAAGTCATAGCAGAGAAACAGTCAGGGATGTTGGTGCTAGAAAGTTAGTTCTTATCTAGAACTCAGTAATAAATTGAGCTAGGTTTTTAGTGAATGCTCTGGTATTATCTTTTATTAGCATATTGATGGACCTTGAATTCCTTGTTAAAGTAATCACTGGCTCTGTTGGTCTGTAATGTAGGAAGAGAATGTTGTCCATGATGTTAGAGTGGGACAACATTCCCGCATTCTTGAAAATGATGCATTGTCTGTTTTCTTTCTCCTGAAACTTTCTTTTAAATCTGTTCTCCTTCGTCCTTACATCTTCTACTGAACACTAGCTTTTCTCAGCTGACTTGCACACTTTTTCTGTAATTTCATCTGCCTTCTCAGGTGGTGGTTCACCTGCTTATGATGAACTGACACGTTCCTTTTTTTTTTTTTTCTTTTAATGTTAATTTCCTGCCTTGATTCAATCCTACTTTTTCTTTAATTAATTTCAGTCCTGGAAAAAGTTGAAGGAAATGAAGAGAGGAAGCTATTGCAATGAATTATAAAGGGATGTGGAATATAAATGATGATATAATGGAGTAGGTTAAAGTCTCTTCTATAACTGATGGTCTTTGAAAACTGGAGAGAATGGATTTGTGTGTGCAAGAATTCTTTTGAGACTAAAATTGACAACTGAGGAGACCTTGAAAAGGGAACTAGAATTAACTAGAGTAAGATTCACTTTCTTAGTGGGAATGAAGTCAAACTCTTATGGCACTTGAATGTGTATGTTTTTAAGGCAATGAGGCAAAATATTTTGGCAGTCTCTTCTTGGCTGTGCTTTAAGGTCCTCAGGAGCCCCTTGATGGGCTGAGAGTAACAGGTAAACCCTGTAGCTACTATGAGACACCTGCTTCTATCAGTGCAGTTAAAAAGTTAACCAGCAAAGAGGTTGAGTACATATTAATAAAGCTCTATTTCCCTGAGATGATGAGTGGTCAATTCCCATTATGGTGCTATGAGGAGGGGAAGGTCTTGCCCTTTCTCTGTTCAAATGACTTGTGATCTGCCTGATTCCTTATGTCAACTTGGGCATTTTGAATTATCCTTAGAATATATTCTAAAGCAAATGATCCCAGTCACTGTACAATTTTCTCCACTCCCTTGCCCAATCTGTCTGCACCTCTTTTCACCCCAGTCATGTTTGAGTATATAGACTCTCTGGCCTCAGAAGAGAAGAAAGTAAGAGAGAATGGGATGGAAGAGGAGAAAAAAGGTTTGAACCTGTGGCCATAATGTTAGTTAACTGATTTCATTCATTTGTTGTTGGTAAATTAGTTGCCAGTGTCCAACACAGAAGTGGAATAAAAGACATGGAATTACTCAATGACTGTACTTGTAGCGTCTCTAGTATTTTGTTAAGTCAGATGTGTCATTGCTGAGTGGTTGATTTTTATCAACAGTAGAAATGTTAATTCTCTCCAAATAGTAAGCTGATAGTTATGGCTTGGATCCAGACTCCTCTTTTTACCCCTCTCAGTTATTTTTTACTCACAATTCTTATTCAAAATAACTTTCTCTAATCTTGGAAACAGAGTGAGATTGCTATCAGTGCAAATCTGTAAATGTTAGACACGTTCTAGTGTTTTTGCTCGAATGCAAGGTATTGAATATCATTCAGGATGTTCTGCACAGTTGTGGAAGGTTATTTTAGACAGAGAAGTCTAGACAGTTCTTAAGATCTATTGCACATCTCTACACCTGCCAACGCTTGGGAGGGAGTTTTGTGCAAATTGCACTACTGCTCCTCAAAGTCTTTTCATAATACAAATAATATTTTATTGGTTTGTTTGTTTATTTATTTTTGAAATTCAATTCACAGTTAGTAATGTGATAAAACTTGGGTACCATTGCAATTGATACTTCTATTTCCATTTTCCCTCATTCTATAATAGTTATGTAAATAGGAAGGATTTTATCTTTCATGCATGGTTTTCATTTATGTATGTGAAATAATACAGAGATTTCTTATGTTTTTAAAAAGTGCATCTAATCCACATGTAGAGCATCAAATGAATCGTTGAGACTTCAGTAGGGCACTTGAATGGGCAAAGGAGATAAAAATAGATTTTTTTTTTATTTTTAACCAACATTGGAGTCTTAATTATATTTTTGAGGAAAGAAATATTAGAAATGATTTTCTTGCTTGAACCTGCTTATGTTGCCCTGATTTATTGTGATTTGTCTGAATTTAAATCACTGAACTTAATGGATTTATTTCTCAACCACCTTACTTAGAGCAGAATAATTGAGGAATTAAGATCTGAACTGCTGTTGCAAGTGAAACAGGCACAGGGCAGCTTGACTTGCAGCCGGTTTTGTTTGTCTTGTCTTTATAACCTGTAACCAATCAGTATGTTCTGTCCATATAAGAAGGTAGAAACATCCTGTGCAACTTAGATGTCATTTATTGTTACGAGCTACCTATTGAAAATAATAAATAGGTAGGTATTATTTGGAGTGATGTAGACTAGTTCTGGAGTTTTTAATTCATATAAGTTTCTTGAAGACATCTAGACTTTGTTAACAGGCCATACCTGGTTTACATTAGGTACTGAAAAACACAAAGAAAATACAAGGAAAGAACTAAGATGTTTGGAAGAAGGGAAAAGTAAGAAGTGCATTTAGGTTCCTAATTGCATTTCAATGCTGACTTACAAACTTGACTTAAATGTTATTTAGTTAATTTTGTTGAACAGATTTGAGTCATTTTTCCTTTTTTCTCCTTTCTTTCTCGGAAAATAGGATTATTATTATTATTATTATTTTTGGTTTGCAAGTTTAAGTATTTCATTGATGTGATGGAAAATTAAACAATATGCCGTAAATGTGGCTGAAATCTCAATTAAAATGTGTAAGACTTTTCCATGTGTTTCTTAGAAAAACTAATAAGGCTAATGTTAGCAAGCCCATCTTAAAACATTAGTGAATATTTGCCATAAGTGTGTGGGTTTGTCTTTACTTCCTGCTTTTTTTAGTTTTGGTCACTTAATCTTAAATGCATTTCAGTCTGAGCAGCTGTGCCCCTGTATTGACTGTTTTGAACTAACATTACAATGATTAAAAAAAAAAAAACTTAACAAAAATAGTTTTATTGTGCGATCACAGAAATATTATTTTTAAGTATTTCTATGAAAACTACATTTTAGAAAAGATAAGTAGTAATAGATTTTCAAGAACGATCAAGCACAAATTAAAAAGAAAACTAATGAAAAAACAACAACAAAAACAACCAACCAACCCCACACACAAAAAAAAAAAAAAAACCAGAAAAGAAACAGCCCCACAGACAGGCTGAAAGACATAGCTGTTTTCCTTGGGGGTTATATACATTTTTTTAAGTCTTATGTTTTAGCACAGAAAATTGAATCAACACACACAAAGGCTAGAAGGCAAAAGCAACAGCGTATCCAAGAAACTTGAGAAGTAAAAATTTTATTGCATGCTAACTAGCATTTTATTCTAGGTGTCTGTGCAATATATAATGGAAGCTATGGGCATTCAATGGCAAACGATGGGAAACAGTGGTCTGCAAGACAGCATTAAAAATTGGGAATGCCAAACGTGCTCTGTATGTCAGCCTCGGTTGAGAATTTGTTTTAAAAAAATAAATTGTAAAACAGTGAAGGCTAGATCGTTTTATTATTTTTCCTGGGAAAAGAGTTTGTATAGCCTAAGGGAAAAATTGTTGCCTGTGGGAAACAGAACACTGGGCTCAATTTTCAGAATTTCTGAGGCCTTGCCAAGACAGATGAAAAGAAAGAGGGCACCCCAAACAACTGTAACTCTGAGAGACTGCACTCATCTTGCATGCGGGATTTCACATTCATAATTATGCTTAAAAGACAAGCTGTAGACACCAATAGCTCTGCACATGGAGGAGTCAAGCCTGCCCAGCCAGATTTTGATGTGTTGCAGTAATTAAGTTTGCATGAGACATATTAGGGGGTGAGTGTTAAGTGCAGGGCTGTCCATCCTTATTAATTTCCTAGTGAGGGTTATAAAAGCAAGTGATGTGTACTAAGCTTGTACCTATGAGTTCTAATCTTCTGTGAGCAGACAGTGCATGGCAGTAGTAATGGCTTGTGCTGCTCTTAGGAAATGAGCATGTTTGATGTGGGCCCTGAGGCCCCTGTTGATTTGTCTTGACCGCTTTCTTGGCATGTGCTGGGGTGCTTGCTTTCCAGGCTGCTGCTGCACCCTGACGGGTTCAACTGAGTTCTTGTCTCCCGTCTCTTGTTTCCATGTAGTTTGGGATGCTGTTAGTGTTTCTCATCTTCAGCAGTCCATCTGGATGGCTTCCTCTTCTGCCAACCCAGTGGATGGACATCCTTTTTACAGTTACAAATTCAGTTTCTTAAATCTAATTGGTCAAGTTACATAGTTATTGTGGATGCTACAAAATAGAAGCCAAGTATGTACTCTGAATCTTGTTAGTATCCACTCTTCAGTGAATGTGATACATTTCTACAAAACAAATCTATTTGGGTCTGTTCCTTTTGCTCTTGTTAATGTGTCATAATATGAGCAGGATAGGACTTCATCTTTAAAATAACACAGCCACCCAAATGTTTTTCCCTATATTTCTGTACACTAAATCTTTAAGAACAGTCAAAACAAGCGAGTGTATATGAGAAAACAGATGTAACGCATACAATTTATTTAAATATAGGAGAAATCCTGTCTCTAAACAGTTTAACTAACAGAAGAGGGGAAGAAGGTACTACAGAGAAAGCAGAATCATACAATCATAATTTAAAGCGAGGATACTGATGTGACAGATAAAATGCTCTTAGCTGTTTCAAAAATACTTTGTAGCTACAAAAATAAATTTCTTATTGATATATGCTGCTAAATTAAAATGGGGAAAGAGCAATTGATGCAGGAAGCTGAAGGGACTCATAAATCAAGGGAGTAATGAGACTTGAGGAAAACGCCATGTGGATTGCTTTGCCTTTGTTCCATTTTCTTCTCATCATACAACTGTTTTATTTAGAAGTGGACAGGGGATGTGGGTTTTTGTTCTGTTTGTTTAGCTGGCACTGGGCAAGATGTTGGTTCTTTTCTTGCCCTGTGCTTATCTTTCTATTTTTGGTTTGATATTTTTTTTATCATTGCTTTTCTTCATGGTTTAGGGTCATGTTAAGGGCTGAATGTGTGCATGTCTCTTGATAGCTTTGCTTGTGCAGACACCAAAGAGACATTCTTGCCTCTTCAGCTTCATTCAGAAATTGCAAACAGGTCATGTATTTACTTAGGTGACACCAAGGTCCTCAAAATCTGCACGTTCCATCTCCACACCCCTTTGGAGCAATTTTCAATCTTTGATCTCACTGCAAGTTTCTCATAATTTGATACTACGTGTTGTCTACAGTTTCATTTGTGCTTTTCTTATCTTTCTTTCTTTTTTTTTTTTTAAATGCTGTGGGGAGGGGAAACAAAATACAGAAATTGTAATCACGTCCTCTTCTCTCTCTCTGTTGTGCTTTGTTAGGCCTGGATGATTGCCTGCAGCAGTATGTCCATAAATTTGAACGGGAGAAGATAAATGGTGAACAGCTGTTACAGATTTCTCACCAGGATCTTGAAGATATGGGTATCACACGGATTGGACACCAGGAATTGGTTTTAGAAGCTGTGGATCTCCTGTGTGCACTGGTTAGTAAAGTGGTGAACAGACAAAGAATTTCTTTAAGTGCTTTTCTCCTTGAATACCTAAGGAAAGTCTAATGAAATCAGAATGCCTTTCACACTTGCTTTCTGTTACACATGGCAAAAGAGAACAGTGTTTAATTCTTGTAAACTTTGTGTTATAGCTCTTTGACATTTTCTTTATAAGTGGCAATGCTGATTCAGTTGCATTTCTAAAGAGAAGTGTTGGCTGAGTAGCACTGTGAGATCTTGTGTCTTCTATTAGTGAACTGTGATCAAAATTACTATTGAGTAGGGTGAATTTGTTGTAAAAGATGAAGCACATACTGTTGAAATGGCAGGTATTATTAGTATTATTAGTACTATTATTATATTAGTGATTTCTCACATCAGTTGAAATGAGGTTAGGGCAAGATTTTGTAGTCTATGCACAAAGTGAAGAAAATGTTCTTGAAATAAGGGATGTTTTGATTACTAAGTTACTGTGTGAGTTCAACTCATTGGATTTGGAACATAAGCTGCTCCTCTGTCTTACCCCTGATATATTACTGTGCAGATGCTTTTAAAACAAACATATTCTGAAATGAATAAATATATTTCAGATTGTTTTGCAATACAGCATCACCACTGCAGGCATTATTTAAAAGCTTTAGTTCGGACAAAGTCTTGAAGATGTGTAGTGCAGTGAGTGAGCGCCAGATTTATTATATACAATGACATCAGCTGGAGGGATGGCAAAGGCTGCCCTGTGATTCCTTGGCCAGTGCTGGCCTGCACTCTGTTCTCAGGCATGTCTTGAAGCAAAGAGCATGTTCTTCTAAAAATGGAGAGCCTTTGTTGCCCGAGTGACACGTGCTTCATGTGCAGGTGGGAGGTGCTATGGGCATTCTTTCTACTCATAACCACAAAGAAACAGCATAGTGTATACCAAAGTAAGCATGTTTAATAAAATAACTGTGCATAAACTGAAACAATTTCTGGAGAGTTGCTCATATGTTTACAAAATACGTTGTTTTCTTTTCAGTATTTGATAAGCAATTTTTTTTCTTTATTTTTTTTTCCTAATGTTTCAAGAAAAGGTGTAATAGAGGAACTCGGTTAGCCTGCATGTGATTCATGTGGCAGGAGATAATCTGTTAGGCAAGTGAAGGAGTCTGGTGAATTAGTAAGTGTCCTGTGTACCATCCTAACTGATATAATGGATGTGGCAGCCCTCAAAGGCACTTTTTTCCTTCTTTCTTCTAAAATATTAGAATAAAATGAACAAAGCTGGATGACCGCCAGATCCTAAAACTGTGTTTTATCTCCTACAATTTCCTTCTAATTTCCTTAGTAGACAAAAGTTTTGACCTCGGTCTCGTTTCTGGAAATCCTTTGTGAAATGCAGTTCAAGTTAATGCATTAGACAGAGTTTACATATTGTAGCTGAGATATCCTTATTTCCTTTTAAGAGGTGGAGGAAGAATTCCTGTATTTAAGCTATGCCCTTTGTCACCTTCTGCATGCTCTTTTCCTTCAGCTTTTGAGGTAATGATAGAAAATCAGTGTTGATTTTTTTTTGATTTCTTGAATTCTAGTGACAATTTTTTTTCCTTTTAAATATTGCTGTCTCTTTTCTTCCTGTGTGAAAGAACTGAGGTTTCTCTATTCCACTAGTATTACAACTTTGAATGTGGGTTGGAGGTATTAATATGACTGAAGTTTTTGTGTGTGCACGTGGTGACAATTCTCTTATTTTTGAGAAATTTTATTAAAATCAAAGGCACTCAGTAACTCTGCTTTTCTGCTTTTCACCATGCTTATAGCTTATACTGTGAATATATAGCATTGACTAGGCCAGCCTGAGTAAGACTTCGACTGCTGTTGGTTTTGATGATAGGTGTAAGTGTTGTGGGTATTCTGGAGGTTCCCCAGTTCTGGAGTTCTCAAGAGAAATTTACCTTTTTTCCTGATTCCCAACTGCCTCCTTCAGATTGATGCTTTGGTTTCCTCACACTGCAAGAATACTTGAGACTCTAAAAGCAGTGAAGTAGCTGTCTTTGGAGCATCTTCCTCCTATGGTAATTCTTCTCATGTATTCATGTTTTCCAACCTTGTTAGGTCAGTGCGGAAACAATAGTGTGAAGGTAGTGTGTTCCTTGAGAAAGTACACCAAATAAGCTTAGACTTCAGATTTTATTGGGATAGAGCCCCCTGTGTGAGTTGTACCCTGTCAAGCTGAAAATGTCTGAAAGTTATGATGCTTATTGTTGCAGTTTAGCTGAAAAGAAACCAACAACAAATCTTTCTCAACTGCTTTAATTTTTAGTCGGTATTTCCTATTCTTTCCTTAGCAGCAACATATGCCACAAAGCTGACCCTGAAGAGGCAGCAGGAAAGCATGTTGTCAGGGATAAGAAGTGAAGGTTTCTTGTGAGAACACATTTCTGTTGCACTTGAGTTGGTGCAATAATATTTTTCTGAATAGTTGTTGAAGACTTTTTTTGAAGACTTATTTAAGGAATTTAGAGGACATACAAAAAGAATTGAACTTTCCAGAAGGGGGAGAAAAAACAAAACCAAACCACATCAGCATGAATGCCTCCATCTTTTTGTGATGACGGTGTTTGCTTGAGTGAAAAAAGGAATGGGTGGAAGATATTTCTTTGTTGATTAAAGTGTTTGGTGGAAAAGGAACAAATATACATAAAAATGCTTTTTTAAACTCACGCAGAACCACAAAAGAAGGGATAAGAATCCTGGAAAATAAACTTTCTCAGTCTAGTTGAATAAGTGGGACAAAAAGAAGTGGTGGTGAAACTCACTGTTTTGCCTGATGAGTTGCATTGCCTGTTTGGGCTTAATAAACATAAAATATTGCAAACATTAACAGGAAATTATATGCAAATAGAATGACTTTTAATGTGTTTTTTGGATTAGATTTCTGGATCTTTATCTGCATTGTCTGATAAGAGCTAGTTGTTTTTGCTTCCAAACGTTTTTTTTTTTTCCTTGGGATTAGAATGAAGATTGAACAAAGATATTAATTTAATTAATTAAAAAACAAAACCATACACAAAAATAACTACCAAAAACGTACCAGAACATACTTTATTTATTTAAGCTTTGCGCTTTTTAATAATACCACTGGTAGTAATGCCAGCACATTAGCGGTGCAGCAACATATAACCGCAAAGTCATCCTACCAAGTAACTCTTGCATTTTATTCTCACCGTTGTCATCTCTGTAAAAAGTATTTGCTAAAATACTAAATCCCAAGATGGATTGTTTACGTACCTGAGGGATTACACTTTTGTGGCTGTTCCTTATCAAAAGTACCATGCCTATGCATCCTTTCATAAGATTTCAATTTCTAGAGACCTCATTTTTATGAGGAAGTTTCAAATTCCAGAGGATTCTTTTGGAAATCTTTTTGTTAAAAGAGAGAGTGGAAAGTAGATGGCAGTGACAGTACTTTGTGTTAAGTCCAGTGATTATGTAGTCATAGAGCATATTGTATCAACTATTGAAAAGGCATGTAGTTGGTTTTTATTCTTTTTTTTTTCCTAAAGTAGTTTTCAGCTGGATCAGCCAGTAAAACTAGCTCTTCTCACTGTGGCATGTGAAGATGGCTGTGAAAGGGAAGGTGAATAGTGCCCCTTGGCAACATCAGAGCTCTAGATCAGTCCAGGTTGGTGGGGACCTGGCTGCAGTACTCTTTTGACTTTGGATAACCACACTTTTTTTTCTTTTATTTCAGCGCCTCGACCTTGAGCAATTATTTGGTCAGTGTACTGTTTCTCATTATATTTAATGGGGCTCAGAAAGAGCATACTCTTGTACGCATGCTGTCTTGTACACCTGTGCATGCTCTCTCTTGCTGTAATCCCATGCATGGCTGCCCAGGTTAATAAGTAACGGGCCGGGAATGTTTGACATAAGGTGTTCTTGACCGTTGAGTTCAGCTCCTGTTTCAGTGAGAGTAACTTCGATATTTTAAGTTGGAGTGACAGGAAAATGTAACCTTCTGTGGTTCACGAGCAACATCTAAAACCTTCCGATTGCTTAAATAATAATCTGTTAAATATAACCTGTTATATAGAATGATTCAGAAAAACCTGAATTTTATGTCTACTGTGTGTTGCTGTGAAGGCTTGTAGGCTGTTGATGTGCTACCATAGCATCAGCGCTCCTATCTATCCTGAGTTGAGGCTCCAGCTCCATGACAGTTAAAATTAATTTAACTCAACTGCCATCTGCCCTCCCCC
>VXAB01012790.1:373546-468533 GCA_013399175.1 Odontophorus gujanensis
CCCCCCCCCCTCCGTTCTCTGATTAGTATCTTTTCTGCTTGTGCTCAACTGATGATAAGGTGAGACACTTCAGGGAGCTAAAACAACTTAGAACACAATACAATAAAGAAAGGAATCATTTTTTTATGTGGTTTGCTGCAAAGCAGACCTCCAACAGAATGGACAAGAAAAAATAACTGTTTATGTGTGGACTAGGCAAGGTAGTGCCAGCTTGGACAGGTTCACAGCCAGAAAATGTTGGTTTTTTTTTTTGTTTTTTTTGCTACTGTTTTTTTTTCTCTCACTTTGTCAGCGAAAAGAAAAATGTGCACGATAGTAAAGTTTTATCTGGTGAAGAAGCATAATGTTTTCTGTGTTAAAGAAAATGAGTCAGGATGTGTTTGGAACAGAGGTGGTTTGTGTTGTGATGACCTCTTTGTTCTTGAAATGTTCATTCCTCAGGGCAGATCTGAAGAATTTGATATCCTGTATTGATGAGCTGTAATGCTCACTGTTGTGCCGTGTAGACATAGTTCTTATCCAGGATGTTGTCTAGAGCATGAACTGGTGGTGTAGATATCTCAGCTGCCCTTTGTAGTATCTCCAGCAGAAGCTGTAGGAAAGCTTAGTGCAGTGACTGAACAGTTTGACCATGATGAACCCATGAGAGACTGCTGGGGAGACCAGCTCCAGTCATGAGGTGAAGGCTCTGTATCTGCAGATACAAAGCCTGTGTTGCTGAAGTCTGTCTTGAAACTGAGATCTACTTGATGGAGTTCTTTAAAAACTTACTGGACTGGAAAAGTCACACTGGACTGACCCACTGTATAAATAAGATAAAACAGGCATGATGAGGAGAATATAAATGTTTTAGAACACAGATGAAATCTGATCTGATATACCAGGAAGTATCCTGGTAAGTGCTGGGGCGATCTCTAATCACAGATGACCACGAAGTAGTGAGTACAATTTCCTCACTGAGTGACTGAAAGAATTTTGGAGGTACATAAACAGACGAAGACTCTCAAGTTCAGGACATAGTTAAGTTGTTCGATTGGGTTGTTTTACTACTCTGCAGGGCAGGAAAAATAAAGTCGTATTTTCTATGCACTTATGGAAAGAGGGAGGTCAGTATCCTTTAATTTCTCTGCTCAAGGGGGAAATAACTACTTTCTAATTTGTGTGGCCACAAGAATGTATAGCCAAACTTTTTGATGAGAAAGTATTCCTCCAAAAAATAAAGTATTTTGCAATGTCCTGTAATGGAGAAGGGGAAAAAAAAACAACAGCGCAACTGTCTGCAAGAACTGAATCTGAATGATACTCTTGTGTATTTTGTTAAAATTAAAAGGTGGTAAGTTTACGCATGGCAGTAAGCAAGTACATTAACGTTGTTTATTAATCTGTATCTTTCCCGGTCTGTGATCCTGAAAAATTTAAGGATATCCTCTGCTGTTGCAACAATGTTTTGGTTTTGTTTGTTTTATTGGATATATCCTCTCGACCTCTGCTCCTGTGGAGGAGTACTTCCTTGCCAGGAGCCCTCAGGGAAGGGAGGAAGGTATATGGATAACATCCCAGTGAGTTCAAGTTACATGTGAGACATAGATATTTTAAAGGTAATTTAGTTGAAAACTCTTTGCACAGATGTACTTTTGAGCAAAGATTTTGTTTAATCTCTTAACTTTCTAAAACACTCCAGCTTGTATTATGAGACCTCGATTATGGCAGGAATGGGGCTGTAAACCAACAATGTCCTAACAACAAAGAAGTGAGCTGCATCCTGGGCTCTGTTACTGGGAGCATGGGCAGGAGATAGAGACAAGTGATCATTGCCCATTACTTGTCACTCATTAGTCTGCATGTTCCCCCTATGCCCCCAGGTACATGGAACACATTGACAGTACTACATCAGTTGAGTGGAGGGCCACCAGGCAGTGGATCAGTTCGCCCAGAAAGTTTGTGCAGTGTTGGATCTTTGAGACTTGATTGGATAAAGCTCATAGCAACCTGGTCTCAGCTCACACCTAAGGCTGTTGTGGGCAGGTTGTTGGACTGAGACCTCCAGAGTTCCCTGCCAGCCTGGGTGATGCTATGGTCCTAAAGGGAGGAATTGGGAATTACTTGAAACTTGGAGTTGAATTAAATTAATGTTGACTGTAGCTGGCTTAGTTGTTTTGAGGGGAAAGGGATAAAGAATGATACAACCGACTACATTGTGGAACAGAGATTGGTAACTAGAATTTGTGTCAGCAGTATTGGGAAAAGCAGGCATGTTGGTTTTTCTTTTCTTTCTCCTAAGAGTGGTAGGACTCCTCAGTCTAAAAGAACCAAGTATTGCATCCCAGAAGGTAGGATAAGTCAAAAACAAGTAAGTAATCAGTAACATATTGCTATTTAACACTCACATCTGCAGACTGACAGCAAGAAGAAAATCTTGGTTATAAAACTGTGAATTGCCTTCAGAACAGCTATATTTTAGCATTTCTGACACCTTTGGAATGAGGAAATCAATATATTGCTTAAAACAATTGTTTTAATCTTAAGAAGTGTGATATGGTTGCATTTGCATTTATAAAGTTGGAGTTACTGGTAGAACTTGCAGACTTGTTTGGTTTAAAAACTTTTATGAAGATATTGTTGAATGAAAACA
This sequence comes from Odontophorus gujanensis, assembly GCA_013399175.1. NCBI lineage: Eukaryota > Metazoa > Chordata > Aves > Galliformes > Odontophoridae > Odontophorus > Odontophorus gujanensis. The sequence goes on from VXAB01012790.1 coordinate 376,179, forward strand.
CAACATGTAAGAATGGATTTAATTACTAAATTTAGTGTTAATGCAGTCCTCAAACCTGCAAACAACTGCGCTGCTGTAATCAAGGAGCATCATTACCTAAAGCTTGTGATTCAAATATTTGTTCCAGCTTTTGACTGTGAAATTACATTTACTTCCTGAAGATGTTTTTATCTCTTGCCAATTTAAACTGTCTTTAGTTGTGAATGAAATGTTACTTCACTATTTATATACCACAGTATAAAAACATTTTAAGAGAAAACAGTATTTATTTTCCTTCAGCAAAAAGAAGACCAAGGCAACTATGTTACTCAAACTACATTTGGAGAGTAAATGACATCTTCGTGGCTTCATTCTGATGGAATAATGTCCTCAGTCTCATTCATCTCAATAAAACTGAGGAGGTCTGGCTCCCACAATAGCCTTTAGTGCCTGTAATGCAGAATAAATCTTAGAAAGTGACCAAGAATTTAAGATCTGTCGATATAAGAAAGACAGTGGTGATCTACAAAATGTTGAATGTTAGGATGGTGAGTGAATTAGTGTTTCTTCTGGTAAGAGGCCTAAGTGTACCAAATGAAGGTAGCACTAGGTTTACCTCTTCCATCTCAAATGCAGCCAAACCTGCTCTCCGTAAAATTTCTGGAAGTACCATATATCCTGAAAGAATGCCACCTTGCCACCCTGTGGCAAGACATGCCAAGGATTAACTGAAATTCATATAACTTAAAAACAAGCAAAGACTACTTAAAGGTTGGGGATGTATCTTGTAAGACCGTGTTTGTTTGTTTGAATTGTCTGATTAAACTTGATGAGAACATTTTTATACTTTTCCTGTAACCTGCATTTTTGTCCCTTCCAAACCAAAGTAAAAGAGCGTGCCTTTAGATCTTTGAACCCAGGTGAGTTTGCATGCGTAGAATAAGAAATAGGGAAATTTATTGAACTTCATAATATTTCTTGCAGAACTATGGCCTTGAAACAGATAATATGAAGAACTTGGTTCTCAAGCTGCGTGCATCATCCAACAATCTGCAAAATTACATCTGTACCCGGAGGAGAAGCTCAAATTATGATGGAAATACTTCACGCAAGCCCCCCAATGAATTTCTTACTTCTGTGGTAGAGCTTATTGGTGCTGCTAAGGCCCTGCTTGCATGGCTGGACAGGTAAGGATAAAATCCTTGTATTTTCATTTATTGCTATATTTTTTTTTCTCCTTGCAGTGTTAAGTTCTAGATGTCTAGGTTTAAAGATGTTATTTATCTCACTCAGCCTTCTTTTGCTTTATGTAAAGGCCTCTGATGGATGAATTGAATTACCTAAGACATCTATTGTGCTTCCATTTTTGTCAAAATCAACAAGTAACGCTGCTTCTAACCTGGTAGTTACAAAAGTGACAGTCTTTTTGTTGAGGGGAAGCAACCGGTTTTCAGGACTAGTTTCTCCTATGTAGGTGATCTCCTTTTGTCTTCCCACATCAGCTGACATTGGCAAGTCCCTCAAAAGAAACGTGAGAACCTGCTGAAATTGTGGCTTTAGCTCTGTAATTTGAAGAAGTGAACAGTGGAGAGACTTTCCCTCTGCTGTTTCTTTTTTTTTTTTTTCCTGGCAAGATCCAGAGTTCTTTTGTGACAACTGCATCAGAAGCAAACAGGCAACAGAGCTAATAGCATTCTAGCTGCAGTACTGGGCAAGATCTGTAGATGTGAATTCTCAAGCCCCTTACCATCTTTCTTGAGAAGGAAAGTTAGGAGGAGAGCTGCATGAGGGCTGTCAGTCAGCAAGGAGAGCTTTCATCCTTGAATATTTCTGCAGTGTTGTTAACAACTTGTGCCTCTCACCTAATCTTCCCATTTCACCACATTGCTTGAACGTTGCCCTAAATTTCTTCTGCAACTCTCTATCAGTAAGATGACTGGCATGTCCATTTTCAAACCAGTTGGGATTACTCTTGAGTCCTTTAAGTTCTCTGGAGGTCTGAGGTGAGTGCCTCTACGTAGTAAGTCTTTTATGAAGTACAGCCTTACTGAACTTGTTTGTATGAAAGCCATTTATCTTTTTTCTTAAAGTATGTCATTACACAAGACAAAATTTGCATACTATTTTTCATTGAATGAAAATAATATATTTAATAGAACTTTATCTCAATTCTTCTTTTAATTTTAATTTTCTACCTTGTCTGAATTCAGTAATCAAAGATTGGAAGACAGAACACTACTCCCTGGCAAACCAAAGGCTGTGATTTTTTTACAGTAGTGTTAGTATGATCTACCTTGAGTGTACAGATGGTGTTTTCAAACTGGCATTTGGAAAATGGTCTGAATTTTGCTGTCTGAAATAGCTCACCGCAATGCTAGGCGTTCCCAATTTTGGTACAGGGATGAAGTGACAGTATTGAGTCAAGAATATTTATGTTGTGAAACTATCCTTGTACTTGTGCAGCTCTGACTGATGCTGTTCCTCACTGCTATAGTAGGAGTCTGGTCTCTGCAATCTAAGAGTTTTCTCTTGTTACAGGACCCCATTTACAGGTATTGCTGACTTTTCATTGATGAAAAACAGAATCATTCAGCTCTGCTTGGATCTTACTACTACTGTTCAGAAGGTCAGCTGATTTCTTTTCCTCCCTGCTTTACAAAAGGGAAGGTGGGTGTTTGGGGAAGTAATGTGTGCTCTATACTGAGTACTAATTGGAATGCAGATGTGGCCTTCTTCAGAGCTTGAACAATTCCAAGAAGGTCAATTTCAGTTGTCTGTTTTTCTGAGATGATTTGTTTTTATTCATTTAATTTCCAATTTTGGATTTGCTGGCTATATTGCAAGTGACTATTGTTTAAAGACTACGCATATTTTCTTTAGCTTTTATGGGAGGAGTTCTTAAAATAGTTGGTCTCAATTTGAAGGTTATCTAGTTCCAAATAACATACTGAAAATAAATGGTGTGTATATAGTAAAATACATAATAAGATATAACTCAATCGGTTGTTATGCCCACACGTGCAGACTTCTTAGGTTTTGTCCCATATATAGCATTTCAACCTATTGGCATCAGATGCTCAGTATAACAGAAGGAGTTGCCACCTTTATGATAAAAAAAAAATTCTACTAGTCAGGCTTCTGTGGCAGCAGTGGGAGATGACAGTGTTTTGTTTCAAAACTTTCTATTAATCAGTGTAATGAGCACTTATATTGGTAATAGTGTAAAAGGACAATTAGCAACTTTGGGAGTCTTGGCAAATTGCATCATTTTGTTCTCTGAATATTGCCTGTCTTCTGAAGCACTGTAGCATGCTGTCAGCAGAGTTTTAACTCTACTAGTAGTAGTTAAACACTACATGCACTCTTAAGCTCCTGCAGGATTTGCTCTTAGCTGTTTAGACTGTGGCTGTTTATTATAAAAACTCTGCAGGGTAATTTCCTGAGAAATAGGTGATTCCCTCTCTATTTCTGGGAAGATGATCATATAATCATAAAATGTCTTGGGTTGGAAGTGTCCTCAAAGCCTATTCAGTTCCAACCTCCCCTCCCATGTGCAAAGTTGCCACTTACTAGATCAGGCTGCCCGGGGCCCCATCCAACCTGGCCTTAAATGCTTCCAGGGATGGGACATCCATGATTTCTCTGGGCAGCCTGTGTCAGCACCTCACCACTCTCTGCGTGAAAAATTTCCCCCTAATATCTAGTCTAAATCTCTAATCTTTTAGTTTAAACCCATTCCTCCTAGTCTTATTACTATTAGACAGTGTAAAAAGTCACTCTCCCCTCTGATTATGAGCTACTTTTAAGTACTGATGCCAAAGGACAGAGCAGTTTTGTGAGATATGAGACTGTAATGACACCCAATTCTATCAGGTGGATAGCTGTAAAAGAATAATATCTGAGGATTATAACTTCAAAGGCACACCAGTGTTGCCTACTGCTGATTGGGAGCTGTGTGTGCAGTTGCAGCAAGTTAGTGATTTACAGATTTGCAGATTGTGTAGAAGAACAGTAAGCACTACTAGCAGCAGATGGTGTTCACCCAAGAGTGCTACAGGAACTGAGATATGAGATTACTGGGCTGTATTAATAAAACTGCTAAAAATGGTATCTAATCTGTCAATTAGATCAGCCTTTGATGGCGGAATGGAAGTTGGCAAATATGACTCTACTCTTTAATAAGCGTCAGAGTAATTCTCTGCCAATTTAGCAGAGCTGTAATAAGGAATGGAACTGGCATGTATGAGGGGGGAGAAAAAACAACATAAATGGAGAAAGAAGAAATCTTATTTTGTACTGGGACAATGTAGATGTATTAGTATGGCCTGAAGGAGTCCACCAGCATGTGGAAAAGAGAGAATGAGATTAAAAAACAGAACAAACAAATTGATGTTTTTAAACGTACAAAGAAATGTCCTCAGTGATCATCAGAACAGTGTTAAGAATTACTTTGAAAACATGAAAGAGAACAGCTGAGCTATTTTGCATATCCCTATTGTGTCCATTTCTTTAGGATTGTATGCTCTTTGGGACTTCTGTCTTAAAAAGCACAAAATAGAACTGGGAAGGAACAGAAGGGTTGAAGGTGATAAGAAATAGGGAACAGCTTCAGTTCACAGCTCCTTAATGCATCTTTTGGGTGTTGTGTGATAGTTATGCAGGTTATCAGCGGCAAATATCAGAAGTTTAAGTTTTTAATCTCATTTTATTATTTACGTGTTGATTTACCTCCTTAATCTGAGAATGTAAGACTTCTGTAGTCTGTTACGTCAACTAGTTTCAGTTCAAAGACTTCTATACCCAGGCTTTGTAAATACTGCTTTGTGTGTAGTTCTGATGAATGTCATCAATAAAGTATTTTTAAAAATAGTTTTTCTTGCCTTTTTTAACAATCTATAACTATTTGATGGCTAGAGCAGGGAAATGCTTGAATCAGCATTCAGCAGTGCAGGGCAAGTTTGTGTGTCTTCTGGAGGTCTAGCTTTATTGTGCAGGGTTCTGTTTTTCTGGAAAAGTCTGATGCTGTAGTTGAATCCTGTGTTCTTGGTTTTAAGGCTTTCTACCAGGGCCAGAAAATAGTTGTTTAACAGTACATTTGAGCTCTACTGGGTGAAACTAATCTGATTAATCCCTGCAGCATGAATGACATTACTTCAGTTCAAGGTTAAGGTGGCAGTTTTGCAGAATCTTTAGAGAATGATGTGTTTATGCACTTACAGGTTAACATAGTGTATCGTTTTTCTTTTCTTTTTAGGACTGCACTGTGGCTGACATGGAAGATAAAGTTCAGACTGTAGTAAGTACTAATTTGTACTGAAAACTCAACTGCTTGTGTTCGCATTTATTTTGGTGACTTCTGCTCCTATTGTACTGACAACAGCCTTCTAATCCCAGCACATCATGCAAGTAAAATGTTGTTATGGACCATTTTAATAATGTTCTTCACTGTAGAGGAAATCAGTGAGATTTTTTTTTTACTAGACTGACAGTGTGTGTAATGGTGCTGAGTCAAGTCTTCGTTGAAGTTCACTGCACAGACATTCTTCAAGAAAATTGGGCCTCATATTTTAAAGGGAGGGTTAGTACTGTAGAATCATTATAGGCTCAATAAACCAATTATGCCTGTAATAGGCATCGTGAGATATTTTATGCCTTAATAAGTAGATACTATGCCTTATTAAGCTTCTCCATGTAAAAAAGACTGCCCTGCTGTAGAACAGAGGTTTTGTGTCATAATGTACTTGAGCTTGAAAGATCAGAGTTTTCAAAATGAATTGAAGCAGCCTTGTGACCAAATGAGGAGCGCAATGGAATGCTTTTTATATTTTGTAACGGTTAATCATTGCTTCCTGCTTTTGACATGAACCAGGCTGTGCTCTTTGATAACGCCTTCCGCTGGCTCATAGATGCTTAGGAATTTAGTAGCAAAAAAACTAAAAATAATTTTGTCTGTAAATAATGAGACCACGTAAAAGGGAATTTTTTGCTTCTCTCTTTTTCCGTTTATGCACACCCAGTATGGAGTGGGTATTGTTGCTTGGAATTCCCTTGTTTGAGCAGTTCCTTGTATTCACACTTAAGCATTGTTTTGATTTATTTTATTGCTGTTCTATAAATCTGTTGTAAAACAAAAGAAGAAACGTTGGAGCTATTGTTTCCATGGACCATTATAATTTGAAAGATCAGCAAGACAGCCTTCTTCTCTTTTAATTACTTATGTCTGCTTTGATTGAAGGATTCAAACCTTTGTACAAGGTGGTTCACTTTGTCACTGTTCCCAAATGGTGTATAAACAAGTACTGTGCTGTGTCCAAATCCTCCCTCTCTGTCAAGCTTTTGTAGCTTACTTTGACTTGCAGCATTGCTTTAGCTAATATCAAGACCTAAAGCACACTGTGGGGCATTAGAGAAATTTGTGGGTGTAGGGAGCACACAGATTTTCTATGATAGTAATTAACCATTCTGTTACTTAAAATTATGAATACAAAGCTGTTCCAGCTTTGACTTTACTTGACACACACAGAAGGTCAGAATATGCCTTTAGCTATAAAGTTGGCTTTGGTGCAGTTATGTTTTGGTCAAAAGGAAATATGAACCTTGTCTGCATAAGCATTCCAGAAGAGTTCAGATCAGAGGCACGGAAAAGAGAAGCAATGCTGAAATGCTGAAACTCTAGATGTCCCACCTTACACTGTAAATCTTTCCACAGATAAGTTAGCGGCCAGCTCTTCTTTGTTTCAGATGTTTTAATGATGCATTGACAATTTTATTGTCACAATAGAAATTAAAAATGGTAGAAGAAATTGTCAGCTGTTCCCACAAGAATCATCAAAATGTTTCATTATTTTAATGGATTACTCTTTGATGAAAATGAACATGGACCACTTTTTTGTTGTTATTTTTGCTGTGTTTTACGTGTTTGTATAGTTTCTGTTTAAACAGAGGGTCTACTGGCATCTATTAGTGGTGATGAGATGACACTAATGAAAATAAAGTCCTCTATACTGGGTTACTGTAGGCAGATAAACATGCTGCAGATTAGATCCGTACAAGTGAATCTTTGTTTCACTGATTCTTGACTATGCTTTGTTGTTGGATAACTTTTAGAACTGATTTCCTCTCTATTTTTGAAAACTGAAAGAAGCAGCAGCCAGGAGAAAAGTGTAGTAACTGTTATATTCCCTCATTGCAGTCCAAGAATTTAAATGGGATTTGTGATAAAGCCATCCGATCAACTACAGATCCGTTGATGAGCCAGTGTGCCTGTCTGGAGGAGGTTCACTTAACTAACATTAGACCTGGGGAAGGCCTGGTAAGAACCAACCTTGATGTCCCTAATGTTTCACAGTTACCCTTGTGAGGGACAACGCACCTGTGTAGAACGGTATACTTCAAAATCATTAGTGGTATTCTATAGGGAGCAGAAAGAGGTGAGGAAAGGAACTTTGGAGATTCTCAAGCTGTGCTGGAGTGGCTGATGGAGATATATATGCAAGTTAATAGTTCCCAGAATTTTGATGGTAAAATGCTGCATTAATGTCTTAATGAGGATTTGGGGTAATTGCTCATTTACCCCAAATGGGATAATATTAACCAGATGGGTTTTTTTGGTGGTGGATGGAGGCAAAAGGGGGATTGTAAGGGATTAAGTAGGGAGAAGGTGATAAAAAATGGTATTTGTGTTTCTGAAATACATATTCTATGTGCATTTTAGCAAGACTAACAGATATGAGAATTTCTGAGACTTGCAGTTAAGGACAGTAAGAAATCCTTTTAACAGTTCAGTGACTGTGATATTACTGAATCTAGTTTATTCAGTGAATTCTATTTAGCTGAGTGCTGGTTATGAGAAACTGATTTTTTAATTTTATTTGATTTTCTGACTGGGAAATACTCAGATTAGAATGTTTTGGAGGACATTTAAATGCTTAAGTGTGATGTGTATTCTCCTGCTCTTCCTGAAGAGATGAGCACTGTTAAAGGAAGCCTTACATTCTAATAGTGATACATAGTTTAACCTGGACTGCTGGATTTGAGTGAATAGGCCATGCGTTTTTTTGATTGCACAAGCTACCATGAAGCTTAAACTGAGCAAGAAATGAGGTGGGTGCACAGAACTGGCTGCCAACAGGTAAACAGAGAAGAAAGTAAGTTAGAGAGGATGGGGGGCATAAAAAAATTGTGTGTTTTCTTGCACTTCTAAGCAAGTGTGGTAACTTCAGGCAGATGAACTGCATGTGACTCCTGAATAACACTGCAGTTACGCAGCTAAATGTGAGTACTTTCTAACAACAACCACTGGTAGTAATATTAAAGAGATGTAGTTTTGTTCATAAGTGGTGAAACCAATGTAGTGGCCACTTCCTGTGGGGGGGGGGGGGGGGGGGGGGGGGGGGGGGGGGGCGACGTGGGCTCATTAGTTAATAGTCTTTTGATTTTTTTTATTTCATGTGGTCAACACCAATTTCATCTGTTTGTTCTTGCTTTTACGCTTTCTTAACAAATATAACCAGAAATACTAGTTCCAGGGCTTGTATTGCTTTTATTTTATATTACTGGCATTTTGGCTACAAGGCAGCTTGTATTTTCACTTGCTGAAGGAAGTTGTGGAAGAGCATGTGTAATATTTGTAGCCCACCTGTATAAATGTGCTTTGTAAGGAGAGCTAGTGGCCATTTATTAGAGCTTGCAATTCTCTAATTCAGACAGGACAATAAGGAAGTAATTTAGATCAAGATCAAAGACTGAAAAGGCAGCAGCAAGAGTTTGGTGTTACCAACCAAACGCTATTTGTAAATTACATTCCCTGTATTAGTTTTTCTAAGCAATTACAAATGTTACAATTAATTACAGCAAAAGTGATCTGTGACAAAATTGAGAATGATATTAGGATATTGGATTGCACAGTTTTCTTGTGAGAATTTGTGAATTTAAATGTTGTTAATAATGTTTTGAGTGTGTTGCCAACAGTTATTTAATCAGATATGTTACAGAAGCTTGCTTTATCTTTATTTTTATTTTTCATTTTCTGTTTTTGTTTAGGGTATGTACATCAAATCAACTTATGATGGATTACATGTAATTACTGGCACTACAGAAAATGTAAGTGAAGTTAATGTAGATTGACTCAGGCTATCTGGAAGTAGCTTTGATTTTTATTTTTTTTTTCACTGCTCTTTCCTACTTTACCTGTAACTTTCATGATATTTGCTGCTTTATATTCTGTGTGGTGCATCATTTGTTTATCAAGAACTTGTAAATATTTTTATCTGTGTTTTTTCTCTGTGAACCTAATTAAACCAGTTCCTGCAAGTAGGTGAGGTACTTCAAATGCTTGGCATTAAAATAGTTACTTAAATAAGCTACTGTTCTGAGAGCTTTTGGTGTCTTAACAAAGACATGGAGATATGTATTTGCCCTCTTCTGTCAAAAGAAATCTCTCTTGTGGGAACGCTTAGGTGATTCTGTCTTGAATTCAATAATGAATAATGAAATTAATGAACTGTCCAATGTCTAAATTACTGTGCAGAATAAAAAGTCTACATTAATGAAATCTTTAGGAGTGATCTGCTGGAAGGAAATGATCAAGTATGATAGACAGTGGTTTTATTTTATTTATTTTTGCTGCAGATGGCTGCTTGTTTTATTCTTACACTGAGCTCTCTGTAGCTGAGACTTTAGTAAAAGTTTTTAGGAAGTTATTGCAGTGAACCTTCCATCAGCAACTACAACTTGTGGCTGATGCTACAGTGTTCTCATTGCTACCTTCCTAAAGAGGAGATACTGAAAGATAAGGGATCTGAGGAGCTTGGCCTTTTTATATTTATATTATTTATTTATTTGCAAATTGTAAAGAAGCAGTTGTTCTAGCTGTACCTTGCCAAGTCCAGGGGTCTGGGAGGAGCAGGTAGAAATGTGTTTGCAGCTCAGAGTGAAAACTGAAAGCTTTTATAGCTGCCAGCTTGTAATACTATTGGCCTGGCATAACTGTATAAAGGATCTGAAATACAGACCAGGTCAACTTTGACAGCATTTTTAACGTTTGATAAGTGTGAAAGAACGTGTTGACTAATGCCAGGCTCCCTGTGCAAGTGTAGATAATTTTCTAGAGGCTGTGACTGGAGCTATATTATTTCTAAAGCTTTGGGTGTTGACCTGAACTTTTGCTTTATGAACAGTTGTTCTTCCTTTGGGGAAGCTCTTTCCTTTGTTGCAAAAATCTTGAGAAACAATTGAGAGAACTACACCCAACTGCTGCCTTTCTGGCAGCATGGTATCATTTAAATAAGGCTGTGTCTTAACTGAATTTTTTTGTTAGGTTTGGGATGATATTTTAGCAACTATCCCCAAAAACTGATTTGTTGGAATGCTGTGTCAATGCACACCAAAAATGACAGTACTGTACATAAAAATATCTGGTGAAGTCCATGCATTCGCAACCACTCAGCCAAGAGGATTCCTGAGTTGTGCCATCCTACTCACGACTGCCTGCCTTATGTTGGCCTAGTCTTAAACTTTGTTTTTGTTCTCCTGTCTCACAATACGATGGCAGTACTGACTGCTGTTTGGTGCTTGTATGAGTCTTCCACAGCCAGGGTGTCGGTCATAAAGGACAGCTTGAAATGAGTTTTGTTTTCCACAGCTTAACTGTGGCTCAGAATTTTTCATGGTCTTGGTTGAATCATCTTATGCATGGCCTTCCACAGAGGCATTTCCTTTCAGAGGAAGCAAGAAGACAATGAAAAAATGGTGTTACTATAGACTCTCATAAATTCCATCATGTCATCTTCTCCTGTTTCATAGCTTACTGCTACAGTTCCTTTTCATAAAGAAATTTACTTGGGCTCTGAAGTTGTGGGAATGAGGAGAGAGACCTTTATGCAACTGCTTCACACTTGTGTTGTGGAGGAGAGCTGGTGTGCTACCAGCTTGTTATGCCCTGAGTAGGGAAAAAGGGAGTAGGCTGCAGAAACCCCATGGAACACCAGGCTGGCACACCTGTGTGCTTCAGTGTTGCCAAGGCTATTCATAGTTGCTGTTGTGGAAAAAGATTGTTTTTAATAACTGCAGCAATAGGTGGTGCATGGCACCAGGCCTAGATAAATCTGAGTAAATATTGACACGTTTATCTGTTCCTTGCTAATCAGTACCCAGGAGTTGCTTTTTGTTCCAAGATAAAGGTCTTTTAAGGTGTTTTTCAAATATGTTTTTAAACACACTTGGACATATACAGGCATATATTTTATCTGTTGACCTTAATGATGCAGGCAGATAATTTAACGTGAAAGTTGATAGCTCTTACTTAAATTTGGGGGGGGGGGGGGGAAGTGGGGAACAGTCTTCTTTTGTAGGTTGGAGAGTTTCTAGTCATCTGGCTTGTACATTTGAAATTTTAAATGATTTAAAACATAACAAAACATTAATATTTCAAAACTGTTTAAGATTAATCCTATGCTAGGACAGAAGTAATCTCTTGTAATCCTCTCACTATTGTAGAATGGTTTGCATTGGAAGGGCCCTTTAAGATCATCTAGTTCCAACCCCACCTGCTATAGGCAGGGGCACCTTCCTCTAGACCAGGTTGCTCAGAGCCCCATCCAGCCTGGCCTTGAATGCTCCCAGGGAATGGGGCATCTTCAGCCTCGCTGGGCAACCTGTTCCACTGCCCCATCATCCTCACAGTAAAGAATTTATTCCTAATATCTACTCTAAGTCTACTCTCCTTCAGTTTAAACCGTTTCCCCTTGTCCTGTTGCTACATACCCTTACAAAAAGTCCCCCCCCAGCTTTCCCGTAGGGCTTCTTCAGATACTAGGAAGACTGCTATAATGTCCCTCTGGAGCCTTCTCTTCTCCAGGCTGAAGAGCTCCAACTCTTTCAGCCTGTCCTCTTAGTAGAGGTGCTCCAATCCTCTGATCATCTTCGTGGTCCTCCTCTGGAACCATTCTAACAGCTCTAGTTCCTTCTTGTGTTGGGGACTCCAGAACTGGATGCAGTACTACAGGTGGGGTCTCACAAGAGCAGAATAAAGGGGCAGAATCACCTCACTTGATCTACTGGTCACACTTCTCTTGTCACAGTCCAGGATACAGTTGGATTTCTGGGCTGCAAGTACACATTGCTGTTGAGTCTTTCATCAACTCACAGCCCCAAATCCTTCTCAGAGTTGCTCTCAAGCTGTTTCCCACCTAGCCTGTGTTAGTGCTTGGGGTTGCTCTGACCCAGATGCACAGCCTTGAATTTGACCCTGTTGAACTTCATGAGGTTTGTGTTGGCTTACTTCTCAAGCCTTTTTGAGTCTCTCTGGATGACATCCCTTCCCTCTAGTGGTGTTGGCTGCACCACTCAGCTTGATGTCATCTGCAAACTTGCTGAGTGTGCACCCAATCCCATTGTCCATGTCACCTACAAAGGTATTAAATACTACTGGTCTCAGCACTGATCCCTGAGGAATGCCATTTGTCACCAGTCTCTACTTGGACATTAAGCCTTTGACCGCAACTCTCTGAGTGCGTCTATCCAGCCAATTCGTTATTCTGCAAGTGTTCCTTACATCAAAGCCATTTTTCTCCAATTTGGTGACCAGGATGTCATGCAGGACAGTGTCAAATGCTTTGCACAAGTCCAAGTAGATGATGTCAGTTGCTCTTCTTTTATGCTCTTCTTTTATCTTCTGATACTGTAACTCCATCATAAATCGCCACCGGGTATTTCAGGCATGACTTGCCCTTGGTGAAGCCATGTTGGCTACCACCAATCACCCCATCTTTATTTGACACGTGTCTGGCACATGTAGGGCCTTCAGGAGGATCTGCTCCATGATCTTGCCAGGCACAGAGGTGAGACTGACTGGTCTGAAGTTTCCTGGATCTTCTTTTTTTCCTTTCTTGAAAATGGAGGTTATGTTTCCCCTTCTCTAGGCAGGGGAAACTTCACCAGACTGCCATGACTTCAAATATGATGGACATTGGCTTGGCAGCTTCATCTGCCAGTTCTCTCAGAACCCATGGATGGATCTCATTGCGTCCCATTGACTTACTTGTGCACTTTCAGGTTCTTAAGATAGTTTCCAACCTAATCTCCACTTAAGTGGGCAGATCTTCATTCTCCCAATTCTTACCTTTGCTTTCTGTGTCTGGAGTGGTGTGGTTAGAGCCCTTGCTGGTAAAGACGGAGGCAAAGAAGCAATTCAGTACTTCAGTTTCTTCCATATCCCTCATGACCAGGTCTCCAGTCCTTTTCTGGAGAGAGTCCACATCTTCCCTGGCCTTCCTTTTATCACTGATGTACCTGTATTATTTCTTGTTTCTGTTTTTGTCCCTGTCTAGATTTAATTCTACCTGGGTTTTAGCTTTCCTAACCTAATCCCTGGCTGCTTGGGCATCTTCTTTGTAGTCTTCCCATGTAAGCTGTTCCTGCTTCCGTTCCTTATAGACTTTCTTTTTCTGCCAAAGTATGCCCAAGAGCTCTCTGATCCATGGAGGCCTCCTGGTGTTCTTGCTCACTTTCCTCCTTCTCAGGATGCACTGCTTCTGGGCTTGGAGGAAATGGCCCTTGAATACTGACCATCTTTCTTGGGTCCCCTCTTCCCTCCAGGGCTTTATTCCATGTCACTCAGACAAGCAGTTCCTTGAAGTGGTTGAATTATGCCCTCATGAAGTCCAGAGTAGCAAGCTTACTGTGCACCCTCTTTGGTACCCTAAGGATCTTGAACTCCACTGTGTCATGGTCATTGCAGCCAAGGCTGCCCTTGAGCTTCACATTACTCACCAGCCCCTCCTCATTGGTGAGGACAAGGTCAAGAATAGCAGCTTTTCTTGTGGGCTCCTGTACTACTTGGAAGAGGAAATTATCATCAATGCATCTGGGGGAACCTCTTTGATTGCTGGTGCCCTGCTGTGTTGTTTTTCCAAAAGATATCAGAAGGTTTGAAGTCCAGCTCCAGGCTTAGGGCATCCATTACCATCGTCAGCCTCAAAGTGGGATGGGTTGAGAATCCTCTTTCTTCCCAGCAACTCTAGTAAAAAGCCCTCCTGACTGAATAGGAGAGCTTATCGCCAAAGATGCTCCTCCTCTGGCAACCTCTCTGTCACATCCTTGATATGGGCCCTTGGCAAGCAGCAGATCTCTCTAGATAGTGGGTCAGGACCACAGATGGGTGCCTTTGTGGCCCTCAGAAGAGAATCACCCACCACTATCACCCATTGCTTTTTCTTAGTTGCAGTAGTTGCTATGCAGCAGGGAGCTGCTCTGGCCACCTTATTCAGACTTAACCGTTACAGGTTCTTTTTTTCTCCTCAGTCTGCAGAACTACTTCATGGCTCAGGCTTTGAGAATTTCTTTCTCCTGTTACTCTTTCTCATGACAATTCAGCATTTCTTGTCAGTGTTGGCTTCCCCTCTAACTGGGTTTGCTGATGGGGGAGTTTGGGACTGTTTGGCCTCAGACTGTGGATTCAGTGCAGGTTGTGCATTGAGTCCAGCTGTCTATGTCCATTTTTGCCTCCCTGATAGTACACAGCCTTTTGCCTGTCTCCTGCAGCTCACATAATACTGTCTGGAATGGCAGCACAAACTGGAGGTGAAAGGACAGTGAAGACAGTTGTAATGAATGAAGTACAGTTTGATTTGTGGCACATGTAGGCTATGCTTTCTTTCTTACCCCCTACTACCCTCGGTATAAAAAAATGAACAAATTGTAAGATGAATTAATTTGGAATTCTTAAGTCATCAGCGGATGTCACATCATCTGTGTGTAAATTTTCAGTAATGGTCTGCATCACTATACAACCTTTAAGTTAGTCTGTTAGGAACTGTTATGAGAGACAAGAGATCCTGCTAAAGCACATGACTCCTGTTTTCCTCTTTGTAGTCTCCTGCTGATAGATCTCAGAAGATTCATGCTGGTGATGAGGTGATCCAGGTTAACCAGCAAACTGTAGTAAGTAACAGAAAACCCTTACACACTTTTTCTTATACTTCTCCTAAAACTATTCTTAAAAAAAAAAGAAAAAAAAAAAAAAGGGGTTCACAATTTTTTTTCTTTGTTTTGGCTTTTTCATATCTCTTTTATTTAGGTTCATGGAAAATTGCTGACTTAGCAGGGTGATTGTTTGTTTATTCTCTTTCAGAAAAGTAATATCAAATAAACATCATTATTCTTTTAAAGGTTGGGTGGCAGCTAAAAAATCTGGTGGCGAAGTTGCGAGAGAATCCTGCTGGAGTTAGGCTCCTTCTCAAGAAACGTCCCACTGGCTCTTTCCACTTCACCCCAGCTCCACTGAAGAACCTGCGCTGGAAACCACCCTTGGTACAGGTAATAAGCTTCTGACAGACCTATGATGTCTAGCTGTGAACTGCTAATTTTTTTTTTTTTTTAATTTGAAAGAGAGAATACCAGAAATGCTCCCAGTTACTTGTGTTTGAGTGTATGTTAAGGAAGTTTATAGAACTGTAGGATCGCCAAGGTTGGAAAAGACCCACAGGATCACCGAGTCCACCATGAACCCATTATGTGAAATGGTTGTCCACTTCTGTTTTCTAGATAAAAGGAAAATGTTCTTAGCCAGTTAATGCCCGCTTTGATACACAAAGGGACTAGGTGTGTTGAGCATTTTAATCAACATGCCATTGGGAGAACTTATCTAAGGTGAAACTTCTGATATGTATGAAATTAATCATTATGGAATATTAAAGATCGCTATTTAGCAGAGTAATTTTTTTTGTTGAAATAACTTCAACTATCTAGTATATTATCCTCTTCTTAGCCTGGTGAAGGGTGGGGAAGGAGTGAGGTTTTTCTTTTGAGAAGTTATTTAAACTACTTTAAATGACATTTAATTATTGGAAAAGGTGTAGGAATGGGAAAGAGAATGCCTTTGCTCTCCTAGAGATACACAAGATCCTGACAAGACTGTTGAAGGACATTGAAGTGAGTCACAAAGGTCAAATGCTAAACTTGCTCAGATGGGCAATAACAAATGTATTTTTTCTTTTATTACTTGATGAAATTCCTCTTAAACTTTACTGCATTCCTGACGGTGGCCAGAAGGCAGGCATTAAATTGTATGGAATAAACGTAGTGTGTACTGACTTTGTGAGTTCTACAGATCATGTGTGTATTTAACAAATTACATTATTTTAATGGTTCCAAAAATAAAAGAGCAGGTCTTGTCTATTTTGCATTTTCTGTCTATGTAATTTACATGAGAAATAGAACTGACGGGAGCAAAATACTCTCTAAGCAGTATATTCTACTTTTGGTAGGATTTATGTAGAAGGACTGCAGAACAAACCAAAATCAGGAGCAAAAGAAAATGCTAAGAAGTTGTATAATTAATAAATATGTTAAAAAAAAAAAAAGCACAAGTATGAAATGGTACTATTGATTGTTGAATTACATATTTTGTGGATGATAAATGCGCAGATGTCTGATAGCTATCTAACGTTTCAGACCAGTCCTCCACCAACTTCAACCCAGTCACCAGAAAGCACCATAGACACCTCAATGAAAAAGGAGAAGCCAGCCATTTTGGATCTGTACATACCACCTCCACCAGCTGTTCCATATTCTCCTCGGTATGTAAATAAACATGTACTGAACATACTGAACAAAACATCCTTTATTATATGTGTTTCTGTGTTGGTTTGCAGTTAGAACTCTGTAAAAATCAGTTTGTGGAAAATGCAGATCACAGACTTTCTTTTAGTTCCTTAAATACCTAAGATTACTTAAGCCTGTGCTTAAATGTATAAACTACCAGGACCATAATAGTAGATTTTTATTGTTGGAAGACTGTTGAGTGTTCTATAGATCAGTTATTCCCCGAACATAAATGGATGCTGTCTTTTCTTTTGTTGTGGAGTTATGTTTTTACTTTTGTTTAAATCCAATTGTGCATACCAAGAAGTCATTTTTCTGTCATATTTTCCACTGCTGTGTTTAGCAAGTTTAGTAACTATTAAGATAGTTAGGATTGAAAGGAACTTGTTCTAAACTGTTAAACTTGCAAATTATATAACACAGGAATGTTCCCACTGAAGGGAAGGGAGAGTCAGTTCACTCCACCTCATTTTTTTCCCCTGTGGTGTAAACTATAAAAATGCAGATCTGTGTGTACAAAGGGGGAAGGTTATGGTATGGCTAACTGTTGTTTGTTCTTACATCCTCATTGACTAATGCCAAAACCCTGCCAGCTGACCTGAGTAAGCAGTGGACAAAAGGGTTTCCAGGCAGGGAATGCTTCCTGACCTGCCCTGACACTCTACGTACATGTAGATTCTGCACAGAAACTTGGCTGACCTTTTGCTACAAGACTTGCATGGGAGGAGTGCTTGTCTCCTGTCATGTAAGGCCTAATCTAGAGGCAGAGTTTGTACTACTGTAGTCTTCAGGGCAGTACAGGTCAGGGGAATGTTGCCTGCAAACTAAGGGTCTGAAGTTGGACTGACCTTGACTTGTTTTTTCCCTGTTTTTCATGTTTATGTTTGCTCAATTCTTAATTAAAACAAAAAGTGAAGTCTCTTAGTGGAAAAAGTATATAGATTTAACAAGTCCATTTAGATTGTTTTGGTCTCTTAAATCACAGAATCACAGAGTTGCATCATTACATTTTAAGTGTGTTGGTGAATTAGGTGCGTATGCTTGTTTTATTTACCTGTTTTTTTCCTAAGGAGTCACACAATTACATCTTACTAAAAACACCTTTGGAACTGAATTCTGCTGGCAGGGAAGGATGTAGCCATATGAGCTGGGGTACTTGTCCTGGATGATGCAGGGAAAGGTAGTGGCTCATGGGGTCTGCTGTTTGACTTCAACCTTTAAGTAAAGTATGAGAAGTTGTGACAGCCAGGAAGAGGGGAAAAGACAATTCTCTCACTGTGTTTGGTTATTTAACTTCACCTCTACTTGTTTTGCTGCTATTTTGAAATGGCAGTACATTTGTGTGGTCCCTTTTGCCCTCTGCCCCCATTATCCTGTTCTCCTCCCTTCCTGACATGGACTTTTTCTGGTGCAGTACTTACTGCTGGCAATGAGTAGAGAGAATGACTGTTTGTTCTCCCCAGGATGTATTCTCCACATGGTGGTGTTGTAGGAGAGCTGTTTGCTTACACGTGGTTGTGGTGTAACACTTAGATGTAATTTCTGGTTTGTGAATCTCCATCAGTAGCTTCCTCCTATTCACTGAAACGTAGCATAGGAAAAAATGTCAATACTGGGCTATGTACCTACTTTAGAGAATCAACTGAACTTTTTTTTTGCTTGACTTGGCTAGTTACTTCAAGCAAGACTATAGCACGTACAGGAAAGGGGATCCAAAAATGGGAAAAATCCCAAGTTAGAGGGTGCCTTTTCTTCTAAAAAATTTTAACCACAACTGGTTCTGCAAATGGATCTTTCTAATGGAGGATAGATCTAGGAAAGGAGTCCTGTAGAACTGCTCAAAATTGTTTACATATGCTATGAATTACTGAAATTCTCAAGGGCGTCCCACTTCCGGATGAAGAGCTAGATGAATGTCCACTGCCAGTTATTGGCCTCTTAACATGATTGGAAAGCATAGTTCCCTCCAAAGGAGACAGTATATCTTGCCACTACCATCTGTGGATGCACTCCTCTGCCTGAGCTGTTTACTGACCAGGCAGTGAATTGAGAGCTTTGATACCCTTAGGGCCTGCAGGTCTCATTCTCAAACATCTTTCTAGGGTTGAATTACTGGCTTGTTCAAAGTGAATTAGCACGAAGATGGTAACTTTCTCTTCTTCTTGGTGAATATGTTTAATGAAGTCTTTCATCACCTGACCTATTTTTTTCTTCAGTATGTTCGCAGCACAGTGACCATTATTAGGAGCATGACTGTGGGCTAGAAATATCTTTCAAGCCTACTCATGCTTGCAGAGTAAAATTCCTTTTAAGCTGCTAATTGAAGCAAACTATCCTTTCAGAGATGAAAAGGGGAGTTTTCTGTATGGAGGAGGCAGCAAACCCAGTCATCCATTACTTGGATCCAAGGGCGCCGAGTCTCCCAATAGTTTTCTGGATCAGGAAAGTCGAAGACGAAGGTTTACTATAGCTGATTCTGATCAGCTGCCTGGATATCATATGGAAGCAAATATACTGCCAGCCAAGATGAGAGAAAAAACACAGTCATATGGTGAGTTCATTAGTCTTTTGTTACTGATATTCTGATAAATACTTAAGTTGTTTTTGAATAACTTGTTTTAGATAGCTACTCATTAGACTTTGTGTATTTAACCTCCACCAAGTCAGCACAAAGTGTGAATGAGATTGAAATTCCTACATCTAGAATAATTTCACTTAAATGTTATTTCTTTAAGGAATGTCATTCAACTGGGCACTGATGACATTCCTGTCCATTTCTACACGTGTAGTGGTTATAACTTGTGGTCATTATGTCCACTGCCACTGTAAATGAACAAGAGTGTAGCTAGCTATTTAGTCTCCGCAGAATGCTTATTGTATTCCATTGGTTAAAATATCTTGAAATATTTTTTTCTGTAATGGTATCTGCTTATTGCTGTATCTTTCTCCCTTTGCTTTACCATGAAAAGTATTAATTTAAACACGGGTTCCCCAAACTTAACTTAACTCCTCATAACCTTCACTCTGTTGCCCTCAGGAAAACCTCGTCCCTTGTCAATGCCTGCTGATGGGAGTTGGATAGGAGCTGCAGAACCCTTCTCAAGGCCACGAGCACCAGGAAGAAAAGGCAAGATTCTAAGTCTCATCCTCTTTCTAGAACTCTCTTTAAGGTCTTGTTGTGAGAAATTGCCTAAATTAGGATCGAAGGATTAGCATTTGCATACCATTGAACCAATCCAAGATGACTGTTGGTTTTAGCAGGAATGCCAGACAGTAGTTGTGAAATCTGTGAGCTTGTTCAGTGCTGGGGCGCAAACTTTGTTTTTTGATCTTAAAATTTATGTCAATGTGAATAATAGTCTGTAAATGATTACTTTTACTGTGGATATTTACTTGTCTCCTTACATTACAGGTTTACTGTTTTTCTCTTACATACCTTTCCCTTTTTTTCTGCAAGGGAGAATCTTACTGATTTTATGAAAAACTGCTTTTTTGATTAGTCTTTGGTTAGCTTACTGTGGAAGCTATTGTAGAAGCAATTTTTTTTCTCAGAAGTAAAATGTAGGGTCTTTTAAAAGTTTCTTTTTGCTGCTGTTAGAACACAACATTCTGAGGATGCCTCAGAGTGGATGAGGCACAAAAACTGATGTCAGATTAGATGGCTTTTTTTTTTTTTTTCCTTTCCTGCAATGCCCTTCTCTTCCCTTCTACTCACTCCTTTGTATCTGAAATACTACAAATCCTGTTAGGGTGGGAAATGAGTTGACTAGTTTATTCTTGAAATCAATTAGGAAAATGAATGTGTAATTCCAGGAAAAATAAAAGTGAAATTGTATTTTTTCTTCTGATAACAAGAAACATGAATGTGGAAGGATATTAGAAACAGACTTGAGTAGCAAGTCTCACAAAATGATCATCACATTCTAGGACTGTTATTTTGTGGTGGGTTTTCTGTTGTTTTTTTTTTTGTTTGTTTGTTTTTTACCTTGCTTCTTTGTTTACTTGCTTGTTATTAACACACAGAGTACCTAGATGTCTCTAGCAACAGCCACATTCAGGAATCCAGGGAAGAGTTAAAACAGAGCAAGCATCACAAATCAACAGTCAAAACCAAGGAAGTGCTTACATTTTTCTCTGCAAAATTAATATCTGTTGCTTAAAGTAATGTTTGCAGCTTTTAAGGTAGTAACATGCATATAAATATGGATTCAGCTGTGGACTATATCACCTTGAATGAAATACCACAAGGAGATCTTCTAGGTCTGGTTTACGGTTCACATGAAGGTAGTCTACATTGGCTGTTGTGTGTAAGAGAATTTGGAATTTAACAGCCAATGTTCTCTGTGTGCTAAATGCTTAAAAAAAAAAAAAGAGACACTTAAAAGCCATAATTTTATTGACAGTTGTATATGTCCAGGTGTTTTATTAAAGGTAACCAGAGTTTG
The DNA here is from genome assembly GCA_013399175.1 of Odontophorus gujanensis. Classification (NCBI taxonomy): domain Eukaryota; kingdom Metazoa; phylum Chordata; class Aves; order Galliformes; family Odontophoridae; genus Odontophorus; species Odontophorus gujanensis. The sequence goes on from VXAB01012790.1 coordinate 397,205, forward strand.
GGAACTGCTATTAGTATTTCTACGGAGCATTATAAAAATTAAAAAAAAAATAAAAATGAATGGAGTAGTGGTTGTTTTGAAACCAACAATAATTAGTTTTTCTCCTGTTCCCACAGGTGAAGATGTCCTCTGCAGGTACTTCAGTAATGAAAGGATACCCCCAATCATTGAAGAAAGTCCCTCCACACAGCACCCCTTTTCAAGGCCGATGTCTGAGAAGCAGTTAGTAAGGGGAATGGATTATATTCGAGGCAGCAGGTGTTTTAAGAACACAGACCTCCACAACAGTGCAACAATTCCTTTTCAAGAAGAAGGCGCTAAAAAGTCCTCTGTTGCATCATCCACAAAATCTTCCTCTGCGGAGCCCTCACTACTGGTCAGTTGGATCACAAGACTTAAATTGTTGACTCATTGACTGCTGATCACAGGATGGTTACCCAAGTGCCTTGGTTCATCAGTCAGACTTCTCTGCTTTTCAGCTTAACTGATGCATAGCAACTAATTCAGTGTTCTTTTCCAGAAGGATCTTATATTCTTGCCTTTTTGTTTTTGATTTTTGATGCATCAGAGGGTTTTGTAGTGCAAGGAGGAAAGAAAAATAAAGTTGTTCTTAATGACCAAAAGTTGAGAGTTAGTTCCTTGGAAAACAAGTAAAATGTTCGTGATACAGAGACCACACATGACTTGAAAGCTGTATGACTACTCAGAGGAAACCTTTGTAATACAGTAAATTCCAGTGGCACTTCATTTGTCTGAATGCTCGAAGGCTGATGTGACTGGCTGTATGTCATGATATGGAGAGCTCAGTGAAAGTTGTGTTACTTCTCTGACCAGGAAAGTCAAGGAGGCAAATAGTGGTTTGGTGCAACTTAGAAATACGTTGCAAGATCTTATTGCATAAGATCAAGGATAAGTGTGAGGATGTAGAAATAGCATTGCCATACTTTTTCTGATGTTCAACTTCTGAGGAAGGTCATACGAAGAGGGATCTCTTATCTGGAGATGTTTGGAAGTTGGGCTAGTTTAAGTGTAAATCTGTCCAACCTGATTTATCTTCTCTGTTATTGAAATCATAGTACAAATAAAGCGTACTGAACAACTGAAGTGCTCATCCAAAAAGATGTATGAATTGTGACAATATGCCATGGAGATTCACCTGTAGAGGTGGTAAAAGAATATATATATATATTTTTCCTTAATTGTTTAAGAATGATTTGCTGTTAACCAAAGTAATCTTTTAAAGATGGTCCTGTTGGACTTAGGAGGATTTTACAGTGGTTTAGTTTTTGAAAGATGTGTTAGTTTTTATGAAATGTGCTATGATACATTACAGTTGCAAAGGTATCTTGCTATTTTAAATATAGCTCAGTTTTTTCACCTCCAGAATTTTGAAGTAGCATTGGGTATCTTGGGAGGAAAATAAAACTTCTTAAAGAAAAGAAGAGGATATTAAAGAGGTATTGTTTAAAATTGAATGTACATAAGATTGTTTGTATGCAAACAGTTGTGTTTAATTTAAATGTTAAATATAGTTGTATATATTTTTTACTCAAACAGAGTTTGTACCTTCCTGTCTGCGGTACTGTGCATGAATTAGTCAAATGAAAGAAAAGAGAAAGTCTTTGGTATTCCCCACTAATTTTAAGGCTATTTTCATAGATGTTATATTGCCAACAGCTTTTCTTCCTTCAGTCTTGCTAAAGAAGTCAAATTTATAATTGGTGGGGAAAGAGGGAGGTTAAACACTAATTTGCACTTCGGACTGAGGCAGGAATTGTACCTGATAATGTATTAAAAACATACCATAATTCTGGCTATGGAGATGTGGCCTTTCTCCTGCAACGTGTTCTTGAAATCAGTCTGCAGCCCTGCAGAGACATGGTGTTAAATTCAGTTCTGAATTAATTACATTTGATTGTTTCTCACTGGTGATTTAAGTGAGGGCTGGTTTGGACCTCTTTGATCCTAGCAGATTATATTATGGTAATCTTGTGCAACTCTTATCCACCTCTGACATGGCATCTGTAGTAGGAACATAGGCAAACACAGTTGCAGTGCAGTTGAATCTTAGACCAGTTCTGGTCCTGTGTCTGAGAGGAGGGGTCAAACTTCCATGTTATAGGCACTGTGTTGTTCAGTCCCAAATTGACTGAACCTTTTTAAATAAGCAGTACTAGTCCAGTTCAGATAATGTGCCTGACTGGGGGAGGATGCGCCTTGGTGTATTCATTCATGCATGTTGATACAGAAGAAACCATAGAAGTACTTGGTATCTTAAGGTCCACATCAGTGTGTTTTTGAAACACTGAGAACTCAATTTTGATTCCTTTGTTCAGTAAGGTTCTCTTGCAGTTTTGTCTAAGAGCCATGGAAGGAGATTGATCTAATTTAACAAATAACTTTAAATCAGTTCATCTATGAGGAAAGAAGAATTCTTAAGCATTTAGGCAGTGACTCTTTTCAAAATATTTTGTTGCCTGAATACAAGCTTAACAAATGTCAACAAACAGAAAAACTATATATTCTCCTCTCCGTGCTCCAATGTTCTGACCATGCTAAGTACTGAGTGTGACCTTTTGTCAGTCATCAAGGGTATCCAAGAGCTGATTGTATACAGCAAGAGGTGTCTGGCTCTTATGAACGTGGGAAACAGATACTGTTCTGGAAATTACTAGAAGTTTTATTGTTGTTTCCACTGCAAGTTAGCCAAGATCATCAAGAACTGTGAACTAGTTCTCTCTTAAGTTGTGTATGTTTTTCAATTAAAAAAGCAAATAATGCTGGTGGGCTTTTTTGTATGTTTGTTTCTCTCCCCTCTGACTTTTATGCATCACTATTGATAGGCCTTTGGCTGTTGGAATGTATGTACACAGAATAAATGTAGCAGAACCCCATAAACCTGTTTTTGTTGCAAAAGCTACATCGTTGCTACTGTGAATTTACTCTGTGCTCTTCTAAGTTACCATGTCATCTTGATATTTTTATATGCAAGTATTGCTTAGTGCTCACTGTATGCTGCAAACCCTTTTATGTGGTGTATGATATGTAGGAGTCTTTCTCTGGGAAGATGGCATTTTATTGACCTTGGAAGAGAGGTATTTTTCCTCTTGGATAACCCAGTGTAAAAGCTCAAGTATATATTCACAGTAATAATAAGCTATTTTGAGTTACAGTATGAATTGTAGATATCGGATGTGTGTGTGCCCTTCATACCCCTGACCCTCTCCTTTATCCATCTCTTGTAAAATTTTAATACAACTACTTCATTTATGTGAAGGAAACAGTCCAACACAGTGACCTAAAATGTGGCCATCCCCCTCGTTTTGAAAGCATGGGCTGCGAGGAATACGTGTGGCTGAAAGGCTTATGGGAGCAGACTCTATTTTTATTAGTATCTGCAAGAGAAAAGACGAGTATCAGCGTAGGAAGACCAACATGAAATGCAAGGGACAATAGAAAGCATGTATTTAAGAGGAAGCTTTACTTTTCTGTGAAAAGCACTCTACTTGAGATGGTTTGTTTTCCTATGTGGCCTGTCTTCCATAGTAAATAAAGATTAAAACACCTAATCTTCTCTTTTTTTGTGCATAACACGAAGTATTAAGAAATTGATGTTTAGCAAATAGCACCATGGTACTATCATTGCCATTTTGGAGAAATGCTGTTGTTTGTTTGAGAAAATGGCTTAAAATGTGGCAAAGACTTGTACCAGTGAATGTCATAATATTCCTGAAAGGGACAGTTTTCCTTCTTTGCAGTAATGGCCCCTGTTAGAAGGTCTAGTATATGAAGAAGTGTTAAAAATTTGACTTCTTCAGATAATCCTTCTTGCATTTTAATCTCATCTAGAAATGGTGAAATCTGTTCTGTACTTTTGTAATATTTTTTCCTACTCACCACTTGGAACCATATTAATTGAAAAGTGAGGTGAAACGTCAGAAAAGTCTTAACTCTGAAAGAATCTTTACCCAAGAAATTAAACTTGTAAGAATGTGATTACTTAAGACTGTACCCTGTACAATGAATATAGAGGGTGCTCTGTAGTTTTGGAGAGGGGAGAGAAAAAAAAAAAAGACACAGCTAGGAATAACTGCTGTATTAATCTCAGAAAAAATGGATGTAATAAGTTGAAAACTTATTATACAGAAACTTGGCTTGTCTCTTTGTACTTAAGGTAAGTATGTGTATCTATGATAATAAAAGCTATGGCTAGATTAACTTTTCCAATGAGTGCAACATGTTAACCAGATATATATTTAGTACAGTACCACACAGTATTTGCTGTGAGTGTTCTGGTATGGTGGCAGAATGACACGATTCATTAAATATATATATGTAAAAAAAACACCACAGAAATGAAAATATTTGGTACTTTTGCTATGTGCATAGTGACATAGTGTTTCAGGAATGTACGCTTCAAATATATTGAACAGGCTTCAGTTTTAGACTGCAGAGTATTTGCAAGCCAGTATCCTGGGTGTTCCCATATATAAACATTGCAAGAAAATATTATTCTTGATAGTAATGTGCAAGAGGAAATAAGATATAAAAATTAATACTAATGGATTGTGGAGGGAGATCAGGGCAATTCTGAAAGCCATGTGTTTTCTCTACTACTATGGATAGTGAAATTAGCCTGTGTATGGCTTCTTAATGACCAGTTGAGGTGGATGGAGAATTGAGTTATACTAATCAGTGAATGGATTGTTTTTTCCTTCTCCTAAGCAGGTTGTTTTAAAAACAATCTATATAAGCCAAGCGTTCATTGAGCTGAAAAGAAGAAAACAATCTAAACTTTTCCAAGCCAGGAAACAGATGGTGAAGTTGACTACCTTCGGAGTTGGAGAGGGTAAAGAATTTTCTCTGTATGAAAACTATTTGTGTGCAAATCTTATTTCCTGTTTTATCACAGGTGGTCTTCGCAAATTGCTCTGTACATGTAACCACATCTTAAATAGACCAAGTTAAACCCTTCATCAGGCTGTAACTAGGATCTTGATGCTATATCTTGTACCCATGAATTAGAAAAACTTATGCCTTATGGGTTATTTGAACTAAACAGATTTTGTTGCGCTGTAAAACTGAGAAGATTGTGTGACTTCTTATCTTCAGTTTATATTTTCCTTTGTACATGCTGTGCATATGGAGCAACTGCTTTAAAGATTTGGGCTGTCGTATACGGATGCTTTTATTATATTGCAAGCCATAAAGTTTTATAAAAGGACAAGAGCTCTTAAGAAAGCCTTAAACAACTGAAATGCAGAAAGAGCAGTCCAAAAAGACTTGGTTCAGAGAAGGAAGAAATAGGAGCAAGTTTAAATTGAATGTGTGGATCTGTGTTCTTGTCAAACACCCTGTCAGCAGCATAGCAGTGCTGCATGGAGAAGATAGCCTACACAAGTTTCTACTGTGCCCGTTTGTTTCTACTGCTACATTTGTGCGGTGCTGGAGTATGAAACAAGGGCAGTCACTGAGTGTAGATATATATATAGCTCCACGTGTGGCACTTGAGCTGTTGGAGGCATGAGATAAGCAGTCAAGAACCACTGTTTAAATGTTTTTCCAAATTCTGCTGTCTATGTTGCTGCAGCATTAGTTTAAAATAGTAAGCTCTGTCTATCCTGTAACTGTACAATATGAACCCAGGTCTCGTGTGTATGTGCATAGCCAGCAGTTTTGCTGCCTTTTCTGGTAGTTGTTAACTGCTAGCACAGCATTGTATTATCTCCTGCTGGGCCTCATGTTAGCGGTACAAAAGATTAGCTAGGTTGGGTTTCACTGGACTTCATCTAGAAGTAGTAGGCAGGTCAGATTGGAAAATCATATTGTTGGCTCTGTAATTTTAAGAAGTTGTGATTTTTTGTTTTAATTATACATGTGACATATGAAATGGGCAGAGGTTGACTGTTGCATGTATTTTGCCAATTGGAAATAAAATGAGAATTAAATATTCTGTGAGGGGGGAAAATCCAGACCCTTGGGTGTCCTCCAGTTTCTGCCAGCGAGAGAGATGTGTTTGTTTTAGCAAGACATGGGATGGATGGAAACATTTATTTTTAAACCTCCTTGTGTGGCCACCTCAGTTGTTACTTAGGATAATGTAAGCCACTGGCTTTCCCCCTGAAGTGGAATTAATCTTATGCACATTTCTTGGAGAGGGCAAAGATATCTTTTTGGTGCTTATATGTTTTGTTAAACTGGATGTGGAGTTAGAAGAATTAACCACAGAACAAATGAGGTACAGTGCTGATTTTCAGGGAAAATCCCTGGTTTGATCTGTGGCTGTTTGTTCTTTGGCCTCTGGTGAGGATGAAAGCTTCCCAGGTGCTGTGGCAGTTTGGCAGCTAGGCCGCAGCCAAAGTATCAGAGGTAACCATCTCCATTGTACGGTTCCACTGCAAGTAAAATGAGTGAGTTGCTTGGTATTTTTCTTGCTGTAAGTGAACTATCAGGATGCATGGGTCAGTGTGGGAGCTACTGGGCCCAATCTGCAGAGGAGACCTCAAGAGAGCAGTGGACCATGCTTGCTACTTGTCCCCGAGACTTTGAAGCTCCTCTGGCAGAGCCTTGTGACCTTTGCTTAGAGGTTTTTTGAATTAGGAAATAATTACTAAAAGCCATAAAAAAATGCCATAAACTTAACTGATATACATGTTTAACTGCTTTTCTGAGTAGCTACATGCTTCTTAGTGCTACTTATTAACATGCTTCCCTATTCCTTCTCTCACTAGCCGCTTCCAGTGCAAGTATTTCTAAAGAAATCTTCACTTGTTTTCAGTGGAAGTTAATAGAAGTATGTAGTCACAACATAAAGCTTTATCCATAAGTGGGTGAAGAAAGCAACCAAAAAGAAACTCATACATTATGGTTAATAACCTTATGAACAATACTGAATAATAATGAAACTAAGGATTTTCACCCCTTTGAAATGATCAAACAAACTTTAGCATCTGCATTTTCAGTGGTTGTTTTATTGCAAGATCAGTAGTTGTTATAGGTTCTTTTAGAGCTTCTGGAGGGTGTTAAATGTCTCTCTACAAAACGCAAACAATACCTTATGCATAAGGTGGCTGTTGCTGCCCCAAACTGACTGAATGTCCCACTGAAGATGTGAAAATTTAAAAATATTTTCTATGTGTCTTCAGTTTTTTTTTGTTGTTGTTGTTGTTGTTTTTTTTTTTTTTTTTGTGCTTGACGGTGTAATTGAGTATGATAGAAAAATAACTGATCTCCAAAATTTATTATTTCCCTTCCATCTTCCTGTCTACCTTTCTCTTCTCTAAATTAAGGCTAAGGGATTTTACAGGAATTTATCTCACAAACATCTATAAAACATTTAATATTTATAACATGATCTAGTTTGTTTCATTGTCTGAGCTCTCCGCTAAAAATAGCACTGCCTGCAAGGCAGTATTTCCAAGCTCTTGGTTCATCTAAGAATTCCTCTCTGCTTACTCAGCTGCCAGATTAGACTCTACTTTGAAGCTCTGTACACCACCCCAAGCAGTAGCTGGCCCTCAAACTATAAACAAACTGGCCTTTTATCGGGGGAGAGCAAATAAGGTATGCTTTTTCTTCTAGCTCTCCAGCTTTCTATCTCTGGATTTGCGGGTCCTGTTGGGAAGATGGGTGGGCACCTGCTGCACAGGCCCCTCCCTTTTCTAGCCTTTTCCTCTCCTACTGCCTATTGATTTCCTTGGCAGCACAGAGAGAAGCAGGAGCCTATCAGCTGCAGTAGTAGATGCCCCCTCCTCCTCCACAGGAGTTGAGAATGGACTTGGCTCAGCTCCCAGAATATATATCTAGAAACTTTTTGGTTGAGAAGAAACAGGAAGTACAAACATCTAGGATCAAGCCCATCTAGTTATTTCCCAGTGGGGAATGTTTGTTTGAGATGCTGCCGAAACACAACTGGGTGTTAACTCTTGAAGAAGCAGTAGTGACCACAGTGGAGCTCTTCTGCTGTCATGCAGGAGCTGCTCTGTGAAGGTTTTTTCAGGAATGGGTTTGATTTTTCACTATCCAGTGTGGGTTTGTGAAGGGCAGGTCCTGCTTGACCAAACTGATCTCATTCTATGATCTAGTGACCTGCCTGGTGAATGAGGGAAAGGCTGTTGGTGTGGTCTACCTTGACTTCAGCAAAACCTTTGACGCTGTCTCCCACAGTATTCTCCAGGAAAACTGGCAGCCCATGGCTTGGACAAATATGCCCTTTGATGGATAAGGAACTGGCTGGAGGACCAGGCCCAGAGAGTGGTGGTGAATGGAGTTAAATCCAGCTGGTGACTGGTCATGAGTGGTGTTCCCCGGGGGGTGGTACTGAGGCCTGTCCTCTTCAATATTTTTACTGGGGACCTGGATGAGGGCATTGAGTGCACCCTCAGTAAGTTTGCAGATGACACCGCGTTGGCAGGAAGTGTCGATCTGCCTGGGGGTAGCAAGGCCCTACAGAGGGATCTGGGCAGGCTGGATCGCTGGGCTGTAGTTGATGGGATGAGGTTCAACCAGACAAAGTGCCCAGTCCTACACTTTGGCCACAGCAACCCCAGGTAATGTTACAGGCTTGGGGTATAGTGGCTGGAAGATTGTGTAGAGGAAACAGACCTGGGGGTGCTGGTCAGCGCTAAGCTGAACATGTCAGCAGTGTACCCAGGTAACCAAGAAGGCCAATGGCATCCTGACTTGCTGGTGAGGAGTCTGGCGCACAGGCCTTATGAGGAGCAACTGAGGGAACTGGGCTTGTTCGGTCTGGAGGAGACTCAGGGGAGACCTTGTAGCCCTCTGTGACTACCTGAAGGGATGTTGTNTAGCCCTCTGTGACTACCTGAAGGGATGTTGTAGTGAGATGGGGGTCAGCCTCTTCCCTAGTGTAACTAGTGATAGGACTTGAGGGAACGTCCTTAATTTGCCCTAGAGGAGATGCAGTCTGGATGTTAGGAAATACTACTTTTCTGAAAGAGTGGTAGGTGCTGGGAGGGGCTGCCCAGAGAAGTGGTGGATTCACCAACCCTGGAGGTGTTCAAGGAACATTTAGAGATTTTGCTGAGGGACATGGTTTAATGAAAACTACTGGTGATAGGTGGATGGTTGGGCTGGATGATCTTGTAGATCTTTTCCAGCCTTATGATTCTATGATTCTCTGAGTTAGGTGGTCTGGTAGGGAATTTCCTTCCATCCCCATTGCTGCTGTTTCATGTACTGGGAACAAGGTAACCCTCACCCCTGCATACCAGTAAAGGAGGGAAGAAGTGGGAGTGATGGGCTGGGTCATACACCTTGTGCCCTGCAACCATGAAAATATGATCGTGGTTGATGTGAGTGTGGTCCCAACAAACTGAAGATCAGGAAGCGTTTGAGTATACTTCAACAGCAGATGAGTCTGGGAAACTGAAAATCAGAGCAAAAGGCTAACCTGGTTAAGAGGCACGAATTGTCGAAGAGTGAATGCAGTTTGGGAGATAATCTGCATCATAGCATGTTAGCACAGGCAATGTGAGGGAGACAGTATTTTAAAAGTAAACAAAACAACACTAAATGGATTTGTCAACCTGTGCTTTTGGTTCTTAGTACAGAGTGAGCTTATTTTAATTTAACTAATATTAGGTAGAAAGACTTTTGTCAAAGGAAAGGAGATGGGGAATCTGGGGTTGAATGAGCAGCAAGACGTTGCAAAGCAAGGCACAAACACCAGAGGGTACACGTGTGAATGAACCTGGCCACAGGAAAAGTGGTTTAAACAGAGTTGCTTCTGTTTAAAATGGCCTGTTGTGCTCACAATGAATATGATCTGTGTGGGGGGAATCCTCTAACAGGATGTGGAAGAGGCTAAAATTTCAGTATCGTGATTAATTTCCCTAGTGGTTGACCAAAGGTGAGAGTATGGTGGGAAGCTGCCGTGAAAAATACTTCCATTGCTACCAATAAATGGCAGGGAACAAAAATTTAAAACAAAACACCACCAGAATTTCAGAAATCCTGAACTAGCTCTTTTGACTGACATGTGAAATCTCCCTGAGTTCACTACTGCAAATGTGAATTTCGCTCTTTGCTTCCAGGGAAATATTTGGCGTGTTTTCAAATTTCAGAAGATTTTGGGACACCCTGTGCTCTCACACAGTGTGCTTATTGCTCGTGTATCTGGGTGAGATGGGGGGTGTTTTGACATGGATAGATGAGTCTGACTGTCGTGACTCAGGGAAGGAACTGCAAGACGAGAGTTGCACCAGCCTAACGAGTTTGACACAGGCTCTTCAGGTTGCACATGTATAATGTCTGCATCCTAAGATGAAGCAAAAAACAGTTATGAGGAAAATAAAAAGCAAAAGTATGGATTGCAAGTCATTAGTGGAAGAAGAGGTGCTTGTTTCTCTTGTGGCTTTCTGTTACTTCTACCTGCCTTGCAACCTTCAACCCCTTGCCACCTTCTCCCTTTGCTGAAGCTCAGTGGCCTGGATGCTGTGTGTGCACTCAGGCAACAACTGCATGTCTTCCCTGGTGAGCACCTTGGGCGGGTTCTACATTGTGGAAGACAGTATTGTGTTGTACAGGCTCATGCTGCTTTTGTTCCCTAGGACAAACAAACGTTTCTTCTGGGAAGTTAACAGGGCAAATCTGGTGGGAGATCATTTCCCAGTCAACAGAAGGTTTGATTCTTCTTTTTATTTATTTACTTTTGTCAAATCTGATGTGTTTGCTTTAATAGAGCCATTCCTGATTTATGGCTACAGGGGTGAAATAAGAATAGGAACCTGTTGATGAAGAGGATTCAACCGAACTTCTGAACAAATGAGAAAGGGAAATTAGAGAAGTAAAAACAGGCACTATTTCTTCATCTCTGAGCACTACACTAAGTAAATGTACATTCATTTTTCTTCTGTGTTCATTTGCTCATCTGGAAATCTTTAATGTTATTCTCCTACAAGTTGCTAGACAATGAGAGCATCTTGAACTTTCAAAATGTAACTGCAGTTAACCATGTGAAATGCTTGCGAACAAGCAGCTTCTTACTGTGTTGTGGTATCTGAGGAAGCAACATCTTGCTTTTCTGTTCCTTCCTACCCCTCCCACTCTAAAACCAACACACATCACATCAGGTGGCTTTCAAAATGATGAGCTTGCCACTATATTCTCTTGTCATTGCCCTGTTCACTGCAACTTCTGAGAATCATTTTTAAATAGATATATAAAGGCTGGAGGTGCTGGAGTATGTAAACACAAGTCAATCTAGCTGTTAATAGGTTTGAGAACTGGAAGTCCATTGTGAGGTAACAGATACAGTGCTGCATTTTAGATGGAAACTTATTCTTCAAATAGAAGTTGTTTTGATATGTACTCGGACTATTAATTATGCTTTCAATTCAGAAATGCACAAAGCACCATTTGTGTGCATCTTCATTGAAGTTCATGTGGAAACACTGAATCATCCAAATCATCTTAATGATGCACCCTATTCAGGGGCTGTTTTCTTCAGCAGGCAGCTGGTGATCTCTCTTCCTGTATTCACTGGGGCAGTTTTGAGGGGGTGGTAAGAACAGGAAGAGAGGAAGGAGCCTCTGGTGCCAGGGCAGCCTGCTTGGTTCACACATGCAAACTTCATGAGTGATCTCTAGACTTGTGGTAAGTTAGAACTATATTCAGAGGACTGAAGAAACAGTGTACATTACAACCAAGTTATACAAGTTGTTTTGTTCTAAAGTAATAATGTTTTATACATCTTTCAGTCATGATCTTCTTAGTGTAAGTTATGTTTCAAGCAGTGCTTCCTGAGTAGGATGTGGGAGTTGTGCAAAGGCAGGAGATCCCTCAGATGGGATGGATTCTATGTCTCTTGCTCCCATCCTGAAGTCAGGAGATTTGGCACTGGCTGGGAAATAGAAACTCAACCTCTTGTGCAGCTTTAATTGTATGTGTTCAGCATACTAATCTTGGTGGTAGAGGAGGGTTATTTAATACAGGAAAAACTAATGAGAAATAATTAATAATGAGACAGAGACAGAGATAATTGCATTGGGTTTTGTTTTGTGGTTTTTTTTGTTTTGGAGGTATAGGGGTTAGAGGAGGTAGTAGTTTTGCAGATATGCTCCTTCCTACACATTACACAGCTTTAGTTTTCTAGATAATAGGATGCATCTAGTTTTCTCTGGGATATTTTTTTGATACTGCCAAGCAAGCTTGCTATGTTTTTTTTATGTTCTGTCCCTTTCTTACACTTTCTCTTATTTATTTAGATCGTGCACATTTTGTAATAAGCAATATTGTACAACTATAATATCCACAGCACACCGGATCCATGATTTAATTAGCTTCTAGGCACTTCATACAAAGAAAATTTAAAAAAATCAGAAGGCCTAAATGGGAGAAGTGTCTGGGTTTGAAATAGAAAAAGCAATGCAGAAGTGCTTTTACTCAGAGAATTTGCTGGCTTGATATGTACATACATACATGTATATGTATACTTCTAAACAAAGAACGATGAAAGGATGTGGGGCTCTTGTTTTCAGCAGGTTCTTCCAGGAAATCTCTAATTGACCAAAGTAGTGGAGAATTTCTGTTCCTTTTGGTTACTGTCATTTTATGGCCAGCAGAGCCCATCACTTAAGATGAGTACTTGCCACAGTTGATAATTCTTACAAGGTGGGGCAACAGTGCTTTTTAAGACTTTTTGCTTAGGGAGCGTCAGCATCTCAGGAAATGTTGAATAAAATGGTCTTAAGTGACTGATTTGTTGTCATAAGAATAAACATGATAAAGATTTCTGAATATAAATAAAAATTATAGGGCAGATTTTCGTACTTCAAGAGTCAATAGGCTTAAATGGAGCATGGAGCTGAAAGTTAGTAGAAAAATCTATATACTAGGAGAATTAAGCACTGAATTAGAGATCTGAAGGAAGCTGTGATGCCTCCATTACTTGGTGCCATTAAAAAACAGGTTAGATGACCCTCTATCAGGAATAGTCCAAGTATAATTGACCTGATGGGAGAGAGACTTAATGATCCCTTGAAGTCTCTTTCCAGATTTACACATAAAGCCTGTGGATATAAATCATATTGGTGGTTTTATACAGGTTGGCCCTGAGCAGGCAGTGTGCCTTGGTGGCCAAGAATGCCAATGATATCCTGGGGTGCATTAAATAGAGTGTGGCCAGTAGGTTGAGGGAGAGGATTCTCCCCCCCTACTCCGTCCTGCTCTGCTGGATTATTGTGTACAGTTCTGGGCTCCCTGGTACAAAAAAGACAGGGATTTGCAAAGAGCCCAGTGAAGGGCCGCAAAGTTGATGAAGGGCATGGAACAACTCTTTAATGAGGAAAGGTTGAACAGTCAGAGTCAATCTGGGTCTATTTAGCCTTGAGAAGACTCAGAGAGGATCTGATCCATGTCTATAAATATCTGATGTGTGGGAGGCAAAGGGATGAGACCAGACTCTTCAGCAGTGCATGGCAATAGGACAATGGAAAATGGCTGCAAACTGAAGCATAGGAAGTTCCACACAAATGTGTGTAAGGACTTCTTCATGATAAAGGTGACAAAGCACTGGAACAGGTTGCCCAGAGAGGTTGTGAAGTCTCCTTCTTTGGAGGCATTCAAGACCCACCTGTATGCCTACCTGTGCAACCTGGAATAGGGAGCCTTCTTTAGCAGCAGGGTTGGACTAGATATCTCTAGAGGTCCCTTCCAACCCCTACAGTTCTGTGATTCTGTGAAATCACTGTAACTGTTGTGAAACATTGAGGTCTAAAGGAGCTTGAAGTAATGGAGCAAATGTATTTGAAGATTTAGCTCAGTGGCACCTTGCAAGAAAGAAAGACAAAAAACGTTCACATACGAAATCAATAATTTTTCATTTTTGCAATAAAATTGTCATTTTCTTCGATTACCATTGTTGTTTTTTCAGTTGAGTTACTTGTTGATAATTTGATCAACACTTATTGATCTATTTCATTTGAAGAACTATGCTTTCTTTCTCTCACCATACCCTAAACAAAGGGGAAGTATTATAGATGGTTCTATACATTTGAATCTTTAAGAGAGAGCATATTGATAATTCTAAAACCAATGTTAATCTTTAAAAACAAACAAACAAAAAAAACCAACTCTAGCACTTCCTCTGATATGATAGAATTGAAAGACCTTTTCCTTTTCCATTGCTACTTTAATTCAACAATTTTGATTAATTCTAGCAAGACAGTGGAAAAGTACCCATTTTCCTGTTCTTTCAGCTATTGGTTTGCCCAGAGATGAAAGTTTTGCAGGGAGACGCAGTTATGTTACTATATTGAGGAATGGATTCCTTTTACAGTACAAGTAATCAGTGGCCAGAATCTCCAGACAGCAGCATCAGATCCCCTGAATTTTTGGCTTGAAAGTCTGTCAGAAGCTCCTGGAGAGGGTATGCATGTCTCTTGAAAGCAGTTTTAGATCTACAGAACTCTATGCATACGTGAGTGTGACAGTTCTCTTCAGTAAATAACATGAGATGGACTGTCTTTTCCTTCTCTCAAAGGAATGAGCCATCTGCTATTCAGTATTACTGAACACTGTCTAGTTGGCCATCTTTATCTCCTGTATGGACCATACATTTTTTCCCATGCTTCTTCAGGCCTATTACTGTTACCTTGACTGTGATTCAATGCACATGGGAAAGCATCAGTTATTTCAGGAAGCAGTAGAATGTGTGCGTATAATTCCAAGATTAGTTCCAGGATACATTTTCAGGTAATTTATTTATATGCAATTAAAATGTTTGACGATGTGAAGTGCTAAGTTACCGATAAACAACTATTAGTCATGCAAATAAACATAAGTATTTAAATTAGAGCAATTTCAATATGACTCATATTGTGAAAAAGAACCTGTATTAAAATATGGAATAAGCAATTTCTTAGTGAAAACAACATTTGATCAGGGGAGTTGAGTTTTAAATTCATTAGGGAGTATTAATACACAGCTGAGTAGCAATGTAAAAGAATAATAGTCGAAGTTAAAAAACAATAATTAATAGTCCCTGTATTTCAGACACATAGGGAACTACAAACAAGATACTAATATCTTCTCATCTATACTTGAGTCACATCACAACGCAGAGTATCTTGGGAATGCTCATATAGGTACTGCCTGAAAGATTGCAACTTTTTTGGCTGGTTTGAGTCCTAACCTATGGTGGTATGGTAGTTTTGTGTTAGGATTTACCACCACTTTTCTACCAAGAGCCTACTTTCTTAAAAAGGTTTTCTGTGGATGATCTGCCACCTTTCTGACTGTGAGTAATAGAAAGTGGTAGGAACACTTGGCACAAGGCCTTCTGCTATGAAGGAGATAATTTGGCAAGATTTGACACGTAACTGTCACTTTTACATCTGTATACCATTGTGCAAAAGATGAGAAGTAATAAAGTGCTATGGTCAAAACTTTGTTCTACTGCAAAGAGAGAGAGCTTTGGGAAGTTAGAGCCAGATCTTTAATGCTTCTGGATATGGTGGTATCTTCTACTTCCCTTAGAGAGCAGGATCAGGCACCTCTTCTGTTATTATTGAATGTTATTATTCATACATGTGTGTTCATCACCTTTCCCAGTATATCTAGACAATGTAAGTGATGACTATTTGATGGACTACAGGAATGCATTAATGAAATTATGCCTTGTCTTTTTGTTTCTGGTGACAGTAGTTGTTTAAAGTGGAGTGTGCCAGAGATCAACTGAGCTTCAATTAAAAATCAGGAGAAGGAATGGTTTTCTTCTTGGTTTATCAACACTATGTAGTGCCTCAATTTACCATCTGCCAGTCAGCATACCCACTGTCTACTTACTTTATCAATAAAATATGAAGGATCAAGTGAACTTTCCAGTCTGGCTTCTTAGTTTAAGTGGAACTTGCTGAGCAGTACGAGTGCATTTACATGTGTGTGTTCGTGGGTGTTTGTATACCCATATGTTTTTAATCATGCTCAAATTTAAACTACTCTGCAGTGAGTTCTTAGAAATGAAATTGCAGGACTTGTCAGCTCTTGCTACACCTCTCCCGGAGAGCATATAGTTGTAAATTCAAGGCATAGATCTTTCAGTTGCCACGTTTCCCTGTCAGCGCAGCAACTCCTCTCAACACAAAAAGAAAAAAAGTCAGACTCAAGTCAAACTCTTGATGCAAGTTACACGTGAGATGCAACTTTATGCCTGTATGAGAGAGATATTTCTCTTGCTTTTTTCCCCTTCCCTTTGAACTGAGAATGTATAATAGATTTTCAGTCACTGAGATTATGGTGTCAGGAAGGAATCCTGAAAATATTTTTTGTGGTTGTCTCCCCTGTCCCATTGGCTGTCTAAAACTTGCAGTGCAAAACCTCATGTTAATCATTGCTATTCTTTTTCTCTGAGTGCAGCTGTGTCTGTCTCTGCTTTTAAAAAGGGGTCAGATTGACTTTTAAAGTTGAACTTCAAAAAAAACCTGTTGTGACTTCATGACCTTCCTTAAACTGGTATTCTTTGCATTTTAAACAGGAACTTTACCTTGGAGGAATTTACAACTTATTTTCCTCTCAGTCCTCCACTCCTAGGTCCTGGCTGTGTTCCAGATTGTAGAAACTAGATTTGCAATTGCCTTATTTACAAGGCAGAGTTTCTTTCCCCCCCTCCCTTGTTTGCTTAACTTGACAAATTGCAGACTATCAGGCGCCATTTAACCTTTAAAAAAGATATCTTTCATTTCAATTCTTTTTGTCTTTACAATGCATTCATCTCTCAAGAAATCCTAATCAGAATGAATAGAAAAAAAAAAAAGAATATTATGGATTAAAGTTGTAATTATCAGACAGCAAATCAAATTATGGGCTTAGAAAAATGAGCTGAACTAGGCACAGGTTGACTCAAAATTTCTGCTTATTTTTCCAATGAATTTTGCAGATTAGGATAAAAATTCAATTAAATCATCTGATTTTTCCAGTCCAAAATTAAAACAAGTCTCACACACAGTATGTATTTAAGGTAACAAAACTCTCACCCCAAATAAGTCCTTGTTTGAGTCTGTGGTGAGCGACAATGGATAAGAGGGGGTCTTCCCTCTTATTCCAGAGCTTGGCTACAGGAAAGTTAGTTGGTTGTCCTCCCTGTGTCTGTAGATCTTTGCTGGGCTCTTCCCTTTCCATGAAATGATTGTAGCAGCTGACAGTCCCTGTTTGCATGACTGGAGATAGCACGAGAATTGCCACAAACTGGTTGAGGTTGGAAGGGACCTCTGGGTCTATCTGGTCCAACCCCACTGTGGCTTATGAAGATCCCCAAAGAGGACATTCCACAACCCCTCTGGAAAACCTGTGCTCTATCATCCACACAATACAGATGCATTTCCTGACATTTCAGAGAGAACCTCCTGTGTTTCAGTTTGTGCTCATTGCCTCTTTTCCTGGCATTGAGTACCACTGAAATAAACCTGGCTCTGTCTTCAACTCACCTTCTCTTCAGGTGTTTGCATATGCACATAAGAACACCCTGAGCCTCCTCTTTAGGCTAAGAAGGCCTAGTTCTCTCAGCCTTTCCTCGTAGAGTTGCATCTTCTTTGTGACCCTGCTCTTTGTAGTACCTCCTTTTTGCTATGGCAGGGAAAGGACTGTGACTGGAATGTCTCGGGTAATTCAGCTACTGTACATGCAGTGTGCCAGGGGCACTGGCTGTTGCTGAAGATCCTTGATGATCTGTAAATTACAGCAAAGAAGGCACCCCACACCAAAATGTGTTTGATGCGTGCAAGGTTCAACTACACAACACCTTATTATTGCATGGGAAGCCAGCACAGAGGCTGAAACTTAGGCCTCCTTACTTCTCTGAAACTGACATTGAGTGATCTTTCTGGCATTGATGCCCTTTGGCACTGTGCCTATGATGCTAGCCTAAAGGTCCAGCAGGACAGAGGGGAGTCTTTCTCTTAGATGCAGTACCAATTTTTGTTTGTTTGTTTTGTTTTGTTTTAAATGCTTGCCTGCTAGAGCCTTCTCTACTTGACCCTTTGCAGACTATATGACGACATTGGTGGCCCAGTTGGAGAGATCTGGTATTATTGTGCAAACTGCAGCATCTTATGTTTGTAACCCTGACCTCAACATCAGTCCCTGCTGGTTTTGACCAAGATGGGAGATTTAGTGACAGGATGTGATCAGTGACAACACAAATATGTATGGCTCATACAGCATACCCTAATTCCTATAAGTTTATTTCAAATGGATCTGTGCAAAAGGCTATTCTCTCACTGGGAATTTCTGACAATGTTTTGTTGCTATATTATATAACATTTTATGAAATATCACCATGTGAGGAGATGATGTTTGCCATCTGACTGTTTTGTTGTTTAGTCTTTTATCAACTGCTGTAAGAGAGCACAGTAATAACTACTGTGCTAGCTCAGTTTTTGAGGAAGTGTAAGTGGTCACCAGCAGATTTGATTTGCTGGTCTGCTCAGTCTTCTTTTGTATTTTATCTCAAATAGATTGCACAAAATGTCTGAATCTTGCTAATTTTCTTGTCCATAAGTGCCTGATTTACATCTCTCTCTGATAGACTTCTTCAGCGGTATAAAGCTGATTTATTGTCCTTGTGGATGAATACAGATATTCATACAAAGAACACCAGTAAAAATCCACCCAAGATAATAACAATGAGAAAGAAACATTACCATGTAAAGTTGAATAGGTCATCTTCCGAAAATCTGGATAATATAATAAGGCTTGTGGCATCTACTAGTTGAGACCTTGGTCCTGCAAGCTTTTGTAAGTGTGTAAATCCATTTATGTAGCCTTACTGACTTCTAGAGGACAACTAGAGTTCATAAGATTAGTCCAAAGGCTATACCAAGGGATACTTTGTTAAATCTCATCTGTTTTTAATGTGTTGGCATCCTCAGGCTATGGTCATATATATTTTGTATTTCTTAGGAAGAAGAAGGCTATTCCAGAGGTTAATTCCTGTTAACTGGGGATTTGTCAGCTCTGATCACAGGATCCAGGGCTGCTGCCGCCTGCATGTGCCATCAGGTATCCCAGCAAGAAGAAAAGTAAGGTCTTGGTAGAGACAGCAATGTTAACTTTTATGCTGCCTTACAAGAATTGAATTTTCAATGCTGTGGAGCAACCAAGAACTAGCCATGGCTCTTCACCTTCATTGTTTAGTAGTTTGACTGACCTTTGACAGCCAGGCTGCATGTAGCTTATTTTGTGGTTAGTGTGTGAAGTTTGTTATAAAGAAATACCTTTGGGATTTGCCATCAGGAATAACTTTCAGAAAGACTTTTTGGCCTCATCCACAAACTGAAACAAAATGATAAGAAGGGCTTTGTAGTAAAAATGACTGTTAAAAACACTATGGTGGACGAGATTAAATTTATTTATTCTTTTTTTTTTTGAGAAAAAAAGATTTTAAATTTATGTTATGATAAATATAATGGCAACAGGCATTGACAGTCACGCATAGTTACACCTCTTTTTGATAGACTGAGGAACTTTCAGCTTTGATTTCTCCGTAAGATACTGAGCAAAAGGATAATACTCACTCCTGCACAACTAATGCTGTTGAACCAAGTGAAAAATGAGAGACCAGATGTCTCTTAAGGGAGTAGTCTTGTGCTTTATCACACATATGTGTATTATCAGAATTCACGTCCGAGTTGATTCAATGCCAGTGCAAAATAATGTACAACTGGATCTTAATGGAAAACTGGATACAATGAGTAATGAGAGGAGATTCCAAAGGGAGAAAATGGGAACAGGAAGTCTAAGGTTCAGCTTTTCTATATATAAAAAACACCTCAAGGGTAACCACATACTGTTTTGTATAAATACATTTAAAATGTGTTTGGCAGGCACATATTTTCAATGTGCTGTAATGATCGGAAACACATGTCCACTCTGAAAAATTATGTGAACTATGCAGAACCCTTGCCCATGTACATAAGTAAATGCTATTCACAGGGTATGTGTGTGTAAATATTTAGCTGGAGTAACAACCACATGAGAACTCTTTCAGAATAATCCCCAAGTCAGAAAGCCACTTATTACAGGTCTGAAATTTACCACACTGGTGTGTCTACATAAATAAAACCAACTGGAAAGATAGGAGGGAAGAAAAACACATTTAAAAAAACTATCAGATTAGAGAAGAAGAAAAATGCTAAGCCATTTTCTTGGCTGTAATCAGAAGGCAGGAAGATTAGTACATGCAGGAGCTTAGACTTAGCTAAACATCTTCCTGTTCTGAGTCTTCATTTTTATTTACATGTTACACACAGACGAGGCTTTAAGCATTCCCCTTCACATAATCATTATTTTGATAGAGGCCAAGAAGGGGCATGGTTGGATTTGTTTATTTTCCTTCCAGGAACAACACTATCATCTAACTCCCTCTTTATCTTTGCCAAGTCTTTGGGATGGGGATGATGTCACCTTCCGTACTTATCTGTTATCAACCATGATGAGGCCTTGATCCTCGCTGAGGGTGTTGGCTATTTGATGAATGCTGAATTGGGAAGCAGCCATAGGAAATCTGAATTTCTGATGCACTCTGCAACATTTGAGCTAGAGCAAACACAACTGATACTTATTAAACCACCAAGACATTTGCTACTCATCACTAGGTCTTAGACAGTCATTGGTACATCTGTTCTCTTCCAGTCCTCCCACCCTTGGCCTGTGACAGAGCAAACTCCTAGTGCAAACTCCCTGCTTATCTGTCACACTTGCAATCTGGATTGAGATGCTCTGGGCTTGGAAGGAGTTGGTCAATTCTAAGATCAAGGATTTTCTGACTCTGGAGGAAGGACAGCAAGTAAAACAAAATCCTTTAAGCTGAAGAGTTTGAAGGGGAATGCTGCTAGGTCTGAAGAGAGAAAACCCAGCATCATCTGTGTCTGTCTGGAGTTGCCTTTTCCTTCTGACTCTCTGAAGAGAATTGCCTAGCAGAAGTATAATTGTCTGTGGTGCGGAACATCCCCAGGCAGTAGAGGCAGTCTGGCTCTTGCCTAATCTCTCAGCTGGGTCTGGAAGCTCTGCATCACTGCTGGCAAGCACAGAGCAAGGACTGGTGCTCTTCCTCACACAGGCTTCCTGGGGCTTCATCCACATCTCCTGCTTCATCGACTCAGGAAATGTAAGGGAAAAGAAGAAGAGAGTGCAGTAGGTGAGTTGGGGAAACTCCCTTATTATCTAACAATGTCTGAAATTACTAAATGGGAGGTTGCGGAGGCGGAGAAATGCAAATGTTTTCTTGAGACAGAATGTTGTGAAAGTAGAATTGGAACATGCGGGTTGGGCTGTGCTACCCGGCTTCTCTCGAAAGGGAACATAAATTTATTCTGTAAAGGCTTGGAAGCTGCTGTCTTGGTGTGGGAAACTCATTTATTAAAAAAGAAGAAGAATCGGTACATTTGGGATGTTTACATTTGTCCTTGGGCTCTGCAGTCAGTGGTTGTTAAGTGGACACTGCATAAAACCCTGAGGAAAATTACTGTCAGGAGTAAATTTGTATTAATGCTATTACATAGCAGCTCCTGGCAACTGGAGCACAGGTACCACCTGGACCAAAGGGACTTATTTGAGAAGATGCCTTCTGGTCTCACACTGAGAGCTCACTTCTGTGTAATAGTAACTGTGGCACTGATCTTTACTAACTTAAAATCATGAGAGTTTGGTCAGCAATTATGATTTTGTAGTGTTTACCTCTTTTTAGTTTATCTGGTGGAAAGGTTAACTGCTGATACTTGTGTGGTGGATGACTTCTATTGGGGTCTAATAGCATATACGTGCTTTTGTTGGTGCCTGGAGACTGTACTCACAACAGCTAGGGAGCCCAAGTTCCTCATATCGTTCAGTGGATTTACGTTTGTTCTTCACAATGTTTCCATATGTGGGAAAGAATCTCTGTTGCTTTCACTGGGTGATAAAGGGAACTGAAATGGAGGTCAGCTGAGTTTGCTCAGAACTGCAAAGCGAGTTCAGGAATGGAAGCTCCTAAGCGGTAAAGTAATGCTCTCCTCCTTATAGGCTATCTTCTCTACTGTCAATCTCTAAACTGTTTAGTGACTGATTTTCATTCAGTAGTACGTGGTGGGGCATCTACCAGTTATCTGGTCGCTGAAGTTACCTTTGCTTGATTTGGTTCTTGTGCCCGCAGAAAATTAATCAGAATTGTATTTAATGAAGAGTACTAAAAACACTGAGAAAAACATCTGGTTTCCCTGTCCAAAATAACTTCTAATTTTCTTCCAAGGTTTTTAGTTACCACTTTGATCTTTTAGAGTGACTCAGTTTCTACAGAAAAAGAAACTGTCAGGGTCTTAATCTTATTTCTGTTAAATTCTTGGATTAGAATGCCTTACTGAATAAGAGGAAGTAAATGGTTTAATCTGAGGTACAGACAAGTTGTGTAAGAAGAGGTACATGATTAGCTATTTGTGATGTTTCCTCTGCCTACCTCCATTGTGTGGTCTCTCAGAAGGAAAGGTAAATTTACAGTTGTCTTCTGCTGCTACAGAGGGGTGAGTAGGCTGCTGCAGGAGGTGGAGGCTCTGCTGAATTGTAATGCTGAGAAAATCCTGTCCTCTTCTACAGATTTTGGTATGGTCTTTGACTTGTTTGTGGGACATTCAAAATATCTTTCTACTTATTTCTTAAAATATGTTTTGTTAGGTATTGATTTTGTTTTTCCCTGTGTTTGATAAGTCAAGACTGGGAAAGGACATCTAAATAACTAAACTGACTACTGTTAATGGGATATTTTAAACTGAATGGTGTTCCAGCATGACCATCTTCTACTTTGCTTTCGTTACGTGGAGTTTATGCACAGAAGCTAGATGTCTCATTAGGGCCTTACTGTCCTTACCTATGCCCCGTGTATCAAAGGTTCAAGGGAGCCTCTCACTGAAACCTGAGCTCTCCACAATGTGAACACTGCACAAAAACATAGGTCCTTGTTGTCCCTTTTTCTCTTCTCTAGGAGGTCACTGCCAGCTGTCATGTCTTGACAGTGACTTCTTTAAAATGGCACTGTTCCATGATACAGTGGCTGAAACAGGATGTGTGCTATCAGTGTGCATCTTCCATGGTACAGAGAGGAGCTAATAGTTGAATACTGCATGGCTGGAGGGTCACATGCTGGTTCAAATTTCTACGTGGGCTTACACTAGAGAGAAATCTTGAACTGCTGTGATTCTGTATTTCTGTCAGACAGCCTAAGGGAAGGGGTAGAAAGATTTTTGTAAGAATACCACTGCACAAATATATGTTTAATGTGTGTGCATACATAATATTTATTAAACTAGTAGCTTTTAATAAAAGGAGAGCAGCTTTTGTGCATGTAACTGGGGCATGGCACTTCTTCCCAGATGAGTAGGGCCCAGACCCTCACCTGCTGCAGGGTGAACTGTGCTCCAAACCTTGATCCAGGATCATGTCATTGCTGTTCTTGTTTTATTATTGTTATTATTATTTATTAATCATCCCATTTGGGATTTCTGAGAGAGGAAACAGCATTTAATCAATATTTTCCTTCAAAGGACTGTAAGGGGTGGATAGTAAGAGATCACCAGACCATAAGAAAAAATGTTAAATGAACCCTTATAGTAAATTTTCCTAGAGGAAATTTTCTTTTGTGTGTGGGTGAAATTGGTGGAAGCGTCTCAAACTGAAATACTGTCAGAGAAAGATGTGGAACTGTTGGAGAGGGTCCAGAGGAAGGCCATGAAGATGATCAAAGGTCTGGAGCCTGCAAAGACAAGCTGAGGGAGCTGAGCTTGTTCAGGCTGGAGAAGAGAAGGCTGCAAAGAGAAATGGTTTCACACAATAGACCAATCTGACATCATTCAGTGATAGTATCCTTTGAATAAAATTAAACTAGATGTGCTCCAGGAGTGTAATGCTGGTCAGTACTTGAGACTATGGCTACTACTCATCAGCAATACTTGTCAGATTCTTGACTTTTATTTTGCTCTACAGATTCACTATTGCACTACTTGCTGATGTACACATAAATACAGTGGACTTGGATTTCCAGACATATCAGGCAGAGATACTTCAAAAAGGTTTGTAGTGGCTAGGCAGCCACAAGATAAGAGAAGTGTCTTTTGTGGGTTAACAACTAATTAAAATATGGGAAACAAAGGTCAGAAACAAGATACAGAAAAGAGGAGCTAGAGTTTCAG
Organism: Odontophorus gujanensis; assembly: GCA_013399175.1. Lineage (NCBI taxonomy): Eukaryota > Metazoa > Chordata > Aves > Galliformes > Odontophoridae > Odontophorus > Odontophorus gujanensis. Next base: position 421,378 of record VXAB01012790.1, read on the forward strand.
TGCACTGGGACTACTCAGTTTCAAAAAGAGGACTGAGATGTAATATGATAAAGGACTGCCAGTTATGACAGGCACAGAGATGGTTTTCTGGCTATGAATGTTCAATTTTCCTCACATGAAAATTAACATATACCACCTAATTAAAGAAAAACAAACAGCATGTTTAAATAAAATGTAAATACTTTTTTTTTGCATGCCACACAATTAAATTTGGGGACTTGGTATCAGTTTTCTTTTGCTAAATGTAGAAATCTTTCCAAAAACCAAGAAGTATAACTTAATGGAAAGAGAGGCAGTTAAGAGTTGTTATACACAGCAAAGCTGTGCTAAAGTTCTCACTTCACGTTTTTCTTTGCTCCTTTGCTCCCTGCTTTGTCACCTGCTGTTGGCCACTGTCAAAGAGTGGGTTTGGGATTACTTTGGCTCTCATCCAAATCAGAGGTTAAACTAAAAAACTGTTTTTATTTCCTTTTCAAACCTGGCATGTGACTAATTTAGGAAGAAAGAAAGAAAAAAAAAAACAAAAACAAGCAATCCAAAACCAAAACATACATAAAAACTCAAACCCATAAGATCTATTTTCTTCATTTCTTTAATTGAAGATACAGATACTTCACCTCCTTCATCCCCTTGGAACATTAAGATTATCCATACTTCTTTTTACATAGCAACCAAGTTTCTGCAAAAGGAAGTGTTGGGAATGAAATCTGTACCTCTGTCTTCTTCTCAGTCAGCATGGACTAACATGGACTTGACAATGTTCAAGGAAATTTGTTTTAATTCTGGCGATCGTGCTGATGCCGTAGAGAATTGCAGAAGGGCCTTCTCTACCTTCCTGTGCTGCTTGTAATTTTCCTTGCAGAACCTTGCTGTAGCATCCAGCTGCACCAGGTGCCTGGCTCACGGTGTCTCTTTTGATCCCACTGTTTCTTTTCTGATTAGATAAAAAACAGCAACTAGTGAAACTGAAATATATAAGGTGATCTGGATGTATTTGCTGAAGTGCTGTTATGCCCAAAGCCTTGCGTCATGAGGTATTTGGGTCTCAGCAGTTGTTTCTAGTGGTAGAATGGCTCTGTAGGAGTGGTGGTGGGATGAAAGAGCTTTGAGCCCTGCTTGAAATGTCGGGGACAGTGTGTAGGAACAGCACTGAGTCATGATGGCTGCGCGGGTGGACAGCAGTGGATGGGCTCTTTGTCTTCTCTTTGAATTGTGCTTTCAGATGAACTTGCCCAAAGAATGGTCCATTCTGGTACAAAAGGAAAATAAATTTCTGCTGGTGGTGGTGAACTTGAAAATTAATGAGTTAACAGTAGTGTAGAAAACATTGTCTCCTTAATCAAGGAAGATTTGGAGGGCTTTTTTGAGAGTTGGTTAAACAGTTGCTCCCCTATCACTATGCAGAAACCAGTGAGGTATCTTCAGTGTGCCTGAATGGGAAGCTTTCTGTGTTTCTGCACTGACTTGGCATCATTAGCAATGTGGAAGTGCTGGTAGAGTTACAACACAAGTTCTTGGTTTTGTTTTTTTTTTGTTTTGTTTACTTTTTCCTTGCTTGTTCAGTTTAACCACCAGGGTACAATCTTGTCCTAATTTTATACAATTGACTCAACGCTGAGCTGTATTCTTCAAGTAGTTTGGAGATCTGCAGATGTAGTACCACGGTGAAGTGCCATACTGAGGCACACGTGAATCTAGAGAGGAATCACTTAGTAATATTTAAAAAAAAACAACCAAGATTTTTTTTGAATCTTAGTGCTTAAATACTAGCATAAGAAGCTTATGTAAAATTAAGAGGGAGACTAATCACTAGACCACGGTGACTCAAACATTTATGATGATGTATCACAAAGTGCTTTAATTTTCTTATCTCACCTTAATATGACTGGCTGTTTGTGATGAAAAACGTACATAGGGTGAGAGAGTGGAGGAATGTTAAAAGTTGTAGCTAGATAGAAAGAGTGACTTGGGAAGCAACATTCACCCTTCTCATGCTGATAGATGTGTTGCTGTTCTGAGGATGACTGCTGTGGGGGTGTAAAAGAGAGGAAGAGGAAGTTGCAATTGCAACTGCTCTGCTACCTCAGCACAAAATGCCGGTGAGAAGCAAGCACGCATCTGAGGTCGGAGCACTTCCTGGTAAACATGTTGGCACTGCCGCATGACACCATTTGCCTGAGGGTCTGGGTTCCCAGCAGCTGGCTCGTAACAACTCACAAGAAGTGTGAGATTTGAATTTGATTCAGTTAGTCTAAATTATAGAGATGGTGTGTTTACACCTAGGGACAGTACCATTTCTAAAAGCCATTACTTGAGAAATCAGTGTGCAAGCAAAAATATGGCAGTAGGTCAGCCTTTTCTTGCTGCTATTTCATAAAAGGACTTTTTGCAAGTTAAAATCTTTAACACAATGAATAGGCTTTACGTTTCATTTAGCTGTTTAAGGACAGTATTTGCCTTTTAAGTGCAGCAGACCCCAAAGGATGATGGAATTCAGTGCACTCTGGGTGAGTTACATCCAAGTTGCTTATTATTTATTGATAAATTGCTGGCAAACTGTTAAATATGATGATAAATAATCACACTGGCATTTTATGTATTTGTTGATCTTACACTTGGGATGAAACATTATTCTTTTGTGTTCTTTACAATAATATAGATGTGCTAGCCTTAGGAATTTCAGGGTACAACTTTATAGTATGTATTGTGTTGGTTAATTTTTCCTTTTCTTCCCCTCTCAAGGAATTATTACATTTGTTGCATTACATTCAACAAATCCCTTCTTATCCCCAGTTTTTTTAAATGAAAATTTATATATCATTGTTACTTTTTCTTTCTGTTCAGCTGAAATATTAATACTGCCACTGCAGGAGGTTATTTATCAAGGATGAAAGGAAAGTGGTGCCATAAAATTGTGCAAGAAATGACTTTGAAGCAAAAAGTAGGATTTAGAAATTTGTACATATGCTAAACTCCTTGATTAGTATAGTGCTGCAATAAAACCATTGTATAATGTTTAACTTTGGCAGCCATCTGTTTTCAAGTCACTTAAACAATTCTCTGGTCACTTGTCTGGAAACTGTCCTATTTCTCTTTTCCAATAATGGTGTCATTAAAAAGGCAGAAAATATACTGACCTCCTGTGAAACATTTATTTTGGGGAATTCCAAACACTTCAGAGTTATTAGTGAATTTTTTAACATTCTTCTAATGTAGGTGATTACTGTATGCTGCCCTTAGAAGTGGGAGGTAGAGATGTGGAAGTGTCGGTTTATAGGCAAGAGGTGAGCCAGTGCCAGAGCTGGCTGGAAGCCTCTCAATGCTTGTGTCCCCCTCAAAGTCAGCAAGGCTTTTGGAGTCCATCAGCATTTTATTCTCAAAGTTAGAGGTAAATATACAGATGATTTCCCTGTAATTCTGCAAAGTTGTACCCCCGCGATATTGATATGGTCCTGGGGAGAGAGGAATAGAAAGCTGGAGTGATATGCATGATACCTCACTGTTCTCTCAACACGAGTGCTCAAGGGCTTCCTAGTTCTCTCAGCTTCAAATTCTCTTTGTTATAGAACTAGTTAAAATAGAAAAAAACCTTCACAGGGCTTTACTGCTTGGGAGGAAAGCTTCTTGGTAGTGGGAGTTGGTAGCTTTCTGTCATAGATGTTAAGCACCAGCAACAACTGGTTTGCAGGTAACAGTTGGGTATGGCAAGTATGAATCATACTACTTGATAGAGACACATCTCTTCCCACTTGTGGTCTCAAGCCTGAGGCAGACATCACACAACCGATATATATATGTATATTTTAATAAGAGAGATGTAATCTGCTTTCTGTGACTTTCCTGTACCTTTTTGTACATTCATCATATACTTGGCTGAATAGGCAAAGGAAGGCTAAAATTATACCTTATTTTCCTACCTGGTAAGAAACAGAAATTAACAGAGTAATTTTAATGAAAAAGATACAGTATCTAATGAGATTCTATTGCAAATAACCTGTGACTTGGGTCGCTTTTATTTCCTGATTCCTATGCTGCTCTTCCCAAAGAGAAAAATAGAAGTACCACATCTTGAATTCCCAGCCAGGCGAACGTTCCCCCTATGCAATATCCTTATCAAACAAATCTGAAATCTGCTGCAGGAAGAGAAGTAGATTAATCTGTGAGCTGCCCCCATGTTCCTGGCACACACAGTTTTGGCCATTCTGCTTCTTCAATCCTTCATTTCTTCACAAGGAGCTTGCCAGATTAATGAGAATTGGGAATTCCTACGTAATTCCCTTTTCAAGTTTTTGTGTGTCCTTCTATTCATATCGGCATGGGGCTCCCAATGGGTCCCAGGATTCTAGAAATCTCCCATCTGCCTCAGTCTCCGCTACTCCCTCAGACAGTAGCATAATGATTTCTACAACATATGCATGCACAAATTTCTGCATCATTTTTTAACTCTTTGCATTACTCAACCTCTTGAACTATTTCTTCCTGTGATGTGCAACACAGTTAGTGATAGTAATCACAGTCTCTTCATCACTACTTCGTGAGAAGCTACTATTACTACTACTAAAAATTTCCTATGCCATGTATATATCAAGCAAACTTTTCATGGAAATAACTTTATTTGTGTACACAAATGTACACAGTAATTCAGTGTTTGCTCTGCTTCATGGAGTAAAAATTTCAGTTCTGCACCAACTTTCACACTTTACAGTTTACTGCAATGGTGATTTTCAAACAATGTGTCAAAATCCCCTTCCTTCAGTCCATCTTGCTCATCACCTTTAACTGTTTGTTCCTTCCTCTGCCTCCTTTGCTTTTAGTTTCATATGATTAAGAAAGAGATGCATTTTCCAGTCTAAATAATATTTTAAAAATATTGGTTAAATTTCTTATCAGTTATTCCACATTACAAAGCACTGTTTATTTTTAAGTTCATTTTGATACAAGACTTTTTTTCTGACAATTCTTGATCACTCTCTTCACTGAAGTTTAATCTCACAATATTTTTTCCATTATATATTGGTGATGATTATTTTACACTGTATTCTCCAGAGGGCTGTGTCATTGATTCACACAAAAGCATTCCTACACTGATTAGGTTATTCACCATTCCCTCCCTTGTTTGTCTGAACATTTGATTCTGCTTTTGGCTACAGTTCCACCTTAAGAAGAAGCTGTCTTTGAACATGTTCCACTCCTTGTCTTTTAAGTTGATGTTTTCAGCAACAGAGCCATTAAGTTAATCAGTTGAGTATTTTCCACTTCAAATGTTATTAATGGAAATTTAGCAGCAAAAATTCATACACTTAACTTTGTCTCACTGTGTATCTTCACATGATACACTTGAGAGAAGTTTTTACAGACATCATCTTAGCTGTTTTGTGTTAGAAAAATTGGAAAATGAGTGGTAAACATCAAAGAAAAGAGAGAGAAAAAAGTAAAGTTTATTAGTATTTTCTGAAGGATTAACTAGTGCTTCCCAAAGTTGAAGGAAAGTACTGTATACACATAACGCAAATACCAGTCACAAAAGTATGTAATGCTTATGGTTATACAGTTGACAGCTAAAAAGTAGATTTAAAGCAAAATGATTTATTTGTGCTTTGTAGAGGGGATTAAAGAAAGACAGAATGCTTTCAGCCTTAGTGGAAGCTTTCCTAAGATTTGTGCATTTGTGATTGGTGCATTGGCTGGATGCTGCTGAAAATATGGCAGTTCTCTTTTGGCTATGGAGGCACAAGGTTTTAAGGTGGATAGTCAATGAGCTAGTTGCTTTGGTATGTTCTCATCCCACAAAAAATTAATCTTTGTGGCAAAATATCTTTGTCTGGGTATATACTGCAGATGTACTGAAAGCAATGCATGTTGCCCAGTGTGAATCAGGCTTTCAAGTTACTCCCTATAGACTGACATGACTCATCTATTTTCTATCTACTTATGCTTTTGCCAAGACTACTAGAAAGCCTTATAATTATAACAGCTGACATTTGAGGCATTAGCAAGGCCCAAATTAAATTTCTTAGGGGTTTCCTAAAGGTGGCACTGTAATTTCACCGTGTAGAATAGTAAAGCAGTCAGACCTCTGGGTGGTTCCTATACCTCCCTGTGGACCCTGGAATTTGCCTGCCCCAGCAGAGAGAGATCTGAGGAAATCCTGGGCATCCCTAGACAGCAGAGCTCCGTGCTGCTTTGAAGAAACCTGTCTGTAATATTTTAGAGAGCAGAAAGGAAAATTCACTTCAAAGCATGAGGCAGTCTACCTTATTTCTAACAACGTTCATCACTTTGAAATCTTAACAGTACACATTCTGTCATTCTAGACCAATTCAATACGTGAAATAGGTAAAGAGAGGAATTAATTTTTTTTTTTTTTTGCTACAGTTAATTGTTGATTCATTCTGGAAGTCTACATATCAGTGACTGAAACTATTGAATGCATAGGCCAGAAAAGACAGAAAAGCACCCTGAGCTGCAGGTCCTGATTATTTTCTTTGTCTCCCAGGACTAATAAAAATCTAACTTACAGAAGCACCTGCCCCATATTTTTTTGGTAGGGTTGTTCATTTTGATTTGTCAGTGCATCAAATACTCATAAAGAGAAAATAGGAAATAAAAATAATTGGTGCAAAACTGTTATAACCATGTGCTCCTCTACAGACCTTGGTGTCAGCCCCATCCCTATTTGGATGCTGTTTCCTGGGACACACCTTGTAGGTGACCCAGAAAAAAAGAACCGGTTGTGCTTCATGCCCAACCTTTCTGTTGTCCTGAGGGTTTCTCTCAGCATGTCTGGGCTTGGGCTACCCTGTGCCCTCAGCACCTCTGGGTACAGGGTCCTCCTCTCCCAGGGAGAACAAGGCTGAAGGGGCACCTGGGGAATGGATCAGCAACTGAGTCTGTACTGACTAGCACAGTGGGGTTTCTTACAGAGCACCTATGCCATGTTCTCCTGTCTTCCACAGTCCACTCAGAACCTCTTCTCAGAAATATTTGACCCAAAGCTTTTAACCAATATCTATTTGTGAAACAAAATATTTTAAACTAGCTAACTGAAAATATTTCTAATTTTTTCGTTCTATCCTCCATTCCATTTCTACCTAGCGTGGTTCCAGTGTTAATGGCTCTGACAGGCACGGCTTTTAGCACTTACTTTGATGCCTAGCTTGTGGTTTGCATAGTCATGACTTGTAAAAGACGCACAAGTCTCCTCTTGGGCAATTTCAGCTTTGCAACCAATTCCTGTAAGAGTTTCCTCTCTGCTTTGTGAGGGATGGGAGTTGACAGGACAAGTGTGGCTCTTCGTCAGAATTCCCTGTTGGTAAGGCTGTGGCTTCTTTCTTTCCTTTTAAGTGGTGAATGTAGTTGTTTCTATCTAGGTTTTTGTTTGTTGTTTTTTTAAAAAAAAAACAAAAACAAAACCAACATCAGTTGTAGTTGATGAGAAGTAACATTTACTTGATACAATAAGGGAAGTTCACACTGGCACGTAATAGCTACTCTTTATAAATGGCTGTGTAAAAGATCTTATGCTTCCCCTTTTCCTCTGCTTTAATTTTGAAAAAGCAGATAGGTTACCTAAAAATAACGAATTCATCAGAAATCACAGTGAAGATTGTTTGTGGAGTGAGGACAAGTGTCAGGAACAATTTGTGAACAATTTCTACTTCGGACAAGTTCAATTCAGTTACATTTCAACAAGATCCAGCAAAGGTCAGAGTGACAGCAAAGTCATGATTGCATCAAGTAAATCAGATCTTTGTGAAGAGAAGTACGCAATATGGAAACAGTAGTTCCTTTACTGATAATAGATTCTTAAAGACGTACAAAGCTAGTATCATTTTAAGAATATTTACTGTGCAGTACAGTGGTAGAATGTAATGTCTTGTAGTGACAACACCGGGTAGATTGACTTCTGTTTTCAATATGAAAAGATTTTGGAATACATTAATGTTAATTTTTTTCTCATAGACAGATGCAGAAAAACTACCATGTGAATAGGTTTACTCTCACCAGAAAAAATAGGACATTTGGAATTACCATCCTCTGTCCTTTGCCCTGAAACATGAAACCCAAAACACTGACTATGTCTCTGGACACCAGTATTCTTGCACAGAATGTGCCTTTGGTGTAGATTAACACTTCATTTAATTATTTCCTTACCTGTTTGCTTCCAGTAAGTCATTTCTGGGGTGTGGGTTGAACCTTTTTTATTTATGTATTTATTTATTTATTTTTATTTTTTACTGAGGTCAGTTATATTAACTGGAGTTCTCAGGAGGCTTATTGTCTCTGCTCAGGAGCTGCAATTCAATTCAATAGGATTTCCTTGTCTGCTAGTTACTGCATTTTTTAATGTCTTGCAACAACTCATAAATGGGAGAGGAACTGTTTTGGCATCTTCTCATGAAATGTTCATTCTGTAGCTTCCCCCCTGTGGTGACATTTTTTTACAGTTTCTAGAGTCTTTCTGGTAAGGAAACTGTGCCCCTCTCTAGGTGCTGACTTTGGTGATATGGATGCACACCATTTGAGCAGGAGGCAGTCCTGTCATGTGCCTCCAGTCAGAGGTTTTGAAGCCCTCTGCTTTCAAATGCTTCATCATTTTGACTTTTCCCAGCTTTTTGTCTCACTGCCACCTCAGAGAGAGTAGTTTGCTCCTCAAAGAAGGAGTGGGTACTCACCTACAGTGCTCCAGCATATGCTTTTCATTTATAAGTCATCCTGATTTAATAGCAGGGAATGGTGAAATGGCACATTAAAATGTATACTGTCTGTAAATGTGTGCTCCAGGACTGCACCTGCATGGGTTTCTGGAAGAAATAGGGTGACAGAAAGCTCTGTTTTGTTCCATAAATTGCATGAGCCAGTTATATCAGGCTTCTAATGTTCTCATGAGCTTGTTGTGCAAGCTGCCTGCTGCTTGTCCCAGTGCTTACTGGGGGATCTGACTTCTTGTAAGGCTGACCAGTGGTCAGAAAGCTGCATTTGCTTCTCAGTTGTGTTTCCCCAAGTGGGTACAGTAGCAGGGTACTGTGTGCTCAGCAGGACATGCTCTTCACTGTTTGTGTGTTTACTATAAAGGCTACTGGGGAAGGCATTGAGCTGACATGGGCTAGAGAGCTTCAGTGACAGTTAAGCTGCTCTGGTCTATTTTATTCTTGTTAATTCCAGGCGGCAAAGTGATCCCTCCTGACCCTTTTGTCCACCTCTTCTTCACTCTTATATGTGCTAAAAAAAAATATAGTGTCTTGATTGTGAGAAAATGGGATGAGGATTGGTTTGGATAAAAATACAGCGGTAGCACAACAAGAAACTGTAAGGAAGAAGTATTACGGACTCCCTCTAATAAATGGTAGGGGCATGAAACATGCTACAGATCAACCTGACATGCTGAGGTTTGAGCAGACTCTCAGTTGCTGTTGGCTCTGGGCATAGAAGCAGTAATGCAGAGGGCCTTGCAGAGGGCTGTGCTGGTAAATGGCAGGTTGAATAGTTTCATTGTTTTGTGCAAGGAGATGTCTTTGAAGGATCACTCAGCCATCTGCTAAGGTTTCTAGTACTATTTATGGCTAATGTAGCTAGTACTATTTATGGGCCTGGACAAAGGGTCCTGCCTGCTGCATCATTTACTGCTAATGAAATCATGATGTGTGTGGTTATACAATCACTGCGCAGGGAAATGGTCACTGAGGTGTAATATATGTATATTACCCCTTTCTGCATCTCTGTTTCTCTCTTGGTTGAAGCACAGCCATGTTTCTGTCTTTTAAGAATTTTTCTGAAAAGCCATGTATGCAGTTTAAGGAATAGCTCATTTAGCTGTCATTTTCAAAGTGTATATCTATATGTGTTTATGCCTCAGTGACACGCATTTCTAAAAATATTTCTGTTCTGCAGCATCCTCTACTCTCTAATTGTTCCCTTCTCTTTCCTATCATCAAGTTTCAGTCTGGTTGCCCTCCAGCATCTACTTCTTCTGCTTTTGCTGTGGGGCATCTCTGGATATGTCCCATGAATAGACTGAATTCCTCTGATAGGAGCATGTCTGTCCTCCTTGAGCTTCATCCCCTGCCTCTGGCATAACCAAGTAGTACTTGGTCGTCCCTATGTACTTTTCTTTTTCATCTTCAAACAGGTCTTGCCGATTGCTTCCAAGAAGAAAAAAATCAACTAAGTGGCATAGCCTTGTTCCACCTACTAGCACCCCTTCTTCAACTGCTTCACCTGCAGATATGGTTTCCCCATCTGGGGAAGAGTTCATCTTCCTTACCTTCCTTTTCCCTTAGACTTCCTTTAATCTTTCTTCTTTTTCTCAACTAGTCTATTTTTATTTCTTTAATTAAATACAATCGATCGACAAAAAAACCTCTGCTTTCTGCCATCATTTTATCCTGGCACTTATATTTTATTATTTTTCTGAGAATCTCTACTTAAATTTGTACTGTCTGTGATTCTCTTGGCCGTTGATTCTCCACCTGTTTTTTGAGGCAAACAAATTATCTTTCAGGAGATGCTGGTATACCCCAAAGTATTGTCTTTGGTCTGCTAAAGATCCTGACCTCTGATCCGTTTCTTCTCTGCACTTTGAGTGATTTTGTTCACGAAGATCAACTTGGATTCTCCATCCATACAGAGAAGATCTACTCCTATAGTGCAAAGTTGTCTTTTTTTTCTGAGAGAGTTTGGCCTGTCTCTCTGGTATGTTGTGGCTCAGCCCTTAGCTGAAATGAGCATGATCAACTGCTAAAGCATCCTCTCTCACTTCTGATAATGAAATTATGTTCCTAGTGCTTTTTCTCAGCTTTCTATCTTTGTTTCCGAGCTATGGTTAGTTTTGCACACTCTTTCAACTGTCTTCACTCTTCATGCCCACAAAGAAACTGTCATCTAAGTAGTCATTATTTCATGTTCCATTTACTGAACTCTCCAGTTCTCTGGTCTTGACAAAAACAGTTTCACCTCCTCATATAAACTTAGAAAGTCACTGTAATGGTAATTTTCTTCTCAGCTTCTTTGTTTAAGGAGTTCTGTCTATAACTTCCTGTGGCAACCTGTCAGACTGGAAGCTGTAGGGAGCAGAATTACATTCTCTTTTCTTCTGTGTTTCTACAGCACCTCACACACAGTCTATTATAATGGAAATAAGTAAGTTGCAATCCTCTTTTCTAACTATTCACCAAAAAAGCTGTTTTAACAGCATTTTGCATGGCAAAACTGTAAATCATCTTACATAGTTCTCTTATCTGGTATGTTGTGTAGCTACTTTGTTATCCTCATTTCTTCTTGCAAAGTCTCAGGAGAACTCATTCTTCGGTGCACTGAAGTCTATGAGTTTCCTCTAGGAATAGCTTTTTGGTTAAAATCACTATCAAAGTACTTCATGAGCTGAGTCATGTTAATTGTGCTTATTTTCTCTTAATCTAAATCAAATGCCACTGCTAGGTAATTTAGTTTAGCTTAAATCTCTTCCATAGTTAATATGTCTTAGCAGAAACATACTAATTTGCCTGTGTGCGTGAGCTTTCTGTATCTTCCTAGTACAATCAAATTATTTGATTTCAAGGAGAAAAAAGATGATGTCAAATAGTCAGATTTTCTCAGAAAGAAACAGTGTGAAGATGTTTGTTTTAAGGAGGAAACTGCATTTCCAGAATTCGTTGCTGAGTATCTTTTCAGTTAAGAACAAATAGGAAATTAGGAAAGGAGGTAAAAGGGGTGGAATGGAGAAACAGAAAGTATTTTTATTATTATGTACTAGCAATTTAATGCACTGGAGGGGTTCTTTTCAGGTGTGATTTTTGTCTTGTGTCTCTATCTTGTGGATTGCACCCAGGTACACAATCAGAGCACTTAAGCACTTTCCCTCCTGCTGAGACTAAGATTGAAGCTGTGCTCTGAAGTGTCACATAGCATACTCAATTGCAGGGGGATGCAAAGGCTCTCCACTGTTGTCTGTATTCTGAATATGTTCTCTGTATGCAAAATAAACTGAGTTACCAGTGAAGATGCATTGTGGAGCTGGAAGAGTGGATGACAGCAGTGAAACTCTGAAGTCAGGTTTTTGCAACAACAGAAGAGAGATCTTGTTCTTTTGTCAGCTAATTCCTGAGTCCATAGGGTTGTCTCCAGTTCCCCTACTTTAATGATTTCTGACAAGATCCACTTTCAGATAATGGTTGTGTGCTAGCCTGTTTGTCTCCTGATGGAAACATTTGCACAGCTTTAGAGAGAGCTACTCAGCACACCAAATTATTTTGTTCCTGATTTGGTCCATTACTTGCTTTATAGAATATTCCACTGCGTTACGTTTGGGTCCTTTATTGCTGTCTGCAGTGTATGGATACTGGTAGCTCAGTTAAAATCTCTGTCTTTTCTCGACTATTTCTCACACCTTCTTTCAATTTTAGTGAAGTCATTCAGTATGAACATACTGGTTGCACGTGCAAAACTTTATGAAATGTGCCAAAACATTCACTGATGTCCAGTTTAAACAGCTATTAGAACTACTGACCTTACTTGCAAAACCCTGTGGAGTTTCAGCGTTGGCTACCTTGATTTCAACCTTCCAGCATTCCTTTTTCTTAATACTTGTGGTTGGGGTGTTTCCTATTCTAACCTTGTGAATTTGTGTTTTACAATAATGATCAGTTGTTTTCAAGTTACAAAATGTAAATACTTGAATAGATTTTGAAGTACAAATATTTTTAAACAATGACATAATGAAATTTAGTTATGGTATCAGCCTTAAGAAGAGAAGACTCCAGGGGAAGGACCTTACAGTGGCCTTCCAGTGCCTGAAGGGTGCCTATAGGAAAGCTGCAGAGGGACTTATTTTATTAAGTGCATGTAGTGACAGGACAAGGGGCAATAGCTTTAAAATGGAAGAGGGCAGATTTAGAATAAACATTAGGAAGAAATTCTGTGCTCTGAGGATGGTGAGACACTGGAACAGGTTGCCCAGAGAGGTTGTAGATGCCCCCTCCCTGAGTTTTCAAGGCCAGGCTGGATGAGGCTTTGAGCAACCTGGCCTAGGGGGAGGCCAGGTTGTAGCTGTATACAAATCTTTTAGAGGCTTTTCAATTTTTTCAAGTCTTTTCAATAACTTTAGCAGGGCAGGAGAGTTATAACCATGTTGGTCTTGATAATGATTGCAAAATTATGTCCTAAATTGTGACATCTGACCAGAAGGCACAAGAAGCTGTTTAGCTGCCAGCACAAACAGGATGTGCTGTGGGACCTGAGGAAAGCATGAGAGGTCAGAAAAAGTGTGTGTTGAAAGTTGTGTCATCAAGTGAGTTGATTGCCAATGAGACAGTTTAAATTATGGACTTTTAAAATCCTCATATTAGTCTCAGACTCTTCAACTGGTATAAATTATAGCTCTGCAAAGGAAAATACTGACCATGTGGTAGCTTTTCTCCAGGCATTTACTTCTCACTAATTAGTTATTCTAACATGTTTGGTTTTGTTACCAAAATGGCACATGGTATGAGCAGGAAAACTCAAGTAACGGTTAAAAATAATTTATTGAAAGAGGATCATAAAAGTAAGATTAATCATTGAGGCTGCAATTTCTGTGAGCCATAAACTGTCACTAAATATTTGCTAATGCTAATTTTATTTTGCATTTATTAACGTTTGTTATCAGAGGAAAATCTAATAGTTATTTTCGCTATTTACTTTTCTTCTGTAAAACTTGAAATATATCTGTATAGGAGTAAAGTTTTAAAAAAATAAAAATGAGATACTTTACATCAGACTACGCTCATCCAAATTGAAAAAAGAGATGAACTGCATGGTACTAGTTCATCAGAAAAACAGGAGAAATAGAATTCCTCCTTTGAAGGAAAGAGACAGGGACTTGAAATGGCCTGAAGTATTAGGAGAACCATAATGTGGTGGAATTTAGAGGGAAAAAGTTTGGCTGAACACAGATTGTGACACCTTAAATTCAAAATCTTCTGAGAAAACCTAGAGATTATTCTTGTGGAAAGTGCAGTTTTTGTTTTGCTGTAGACAGTTCTGCTGCAAACGATTCTACTGCATTACCCACTCCTTTAGAAAAGTGATCCCTCCTTTACATTCAGATTTTACTACATTTTAGGCATATAGCCCCTCAGAAAAGTAGTGTGGGTGTGTTCACTTGTGCATGTTTCAGGAAACAGAAGCAAGTGTCTAATATGGTCAGGCTTACATTTAAGGGAGTATCAAACTGTCCTTTTTAATGATGTATCTCTGTGTGCAGATGTTCTGACAAGGGCTATAGTGTTAAAGAAGCAAGAGTGACAGCAAATCCTGGATGCCTAGAGGTGCTGATGTCTGCAGAAAAGCACTGTAGCAAGCATTTGCACCCAGTAATATATTTTTCTAAATTTTATTTCATCTCCTGGGGCCACTTAGTTATGCTACTCATGGTGGACAAGGCCCTTTTTTTCATGCTGGTGGGAGGCTATTTCTAGCAGATATTTGTTACTGTGCTCTTCTTATGTGGGTTTCTCCTATTGCTCACTGCAAACATAAGTTAAGTTAAAAAAGAGATGATAGTAATTTGAGCATATAGTGGGAGTTCACATTATTAACAGAAAATGAAATCTATTACTGAAATAATCTAGAAGCAGGGAAGCCACTGCTGGTTAAGTTGTATTTGCAGGACAAAGGGTTTGTAAGAGCATTTTTCTTGTAATACCTTTGAACTTTTATCCCAGAGGTGCTTTTTTCACCTCTCAGCAGTCTATATTTGATCTAAGTTAGAAGCACTACACTGTGCTCCCAGCCTCACACCCGGCTTGCTGGCCTCCCTTTCCTAGAAGGGGTGGAACAGCTTTCCTGTGTTACAAGCTGGCATGTGGACGTGAATGTTGAATTTAGGAATCAATACCAGTTAAATTTCTCTGGTAAAACATGGATTTGAGCAGTCCAAATTTTTTTCATTCACTTATTTCTGGAGAAATGCCCCTCACCTATTATGAAGGTAAAGAAAAGAGCATACACATTTTTTTATGGCCAACCAGTCTTCTTTGTAGACCAGGAGCAGTTTCATCTTCCTACGTTACAGTCTGTCAGGACACTTTGCCATTGCTGTACCACTCATTAGGATTGTTCTATTGCAGTAGTGTGACGAGTACCACTTGTGTATTTTGTGTACTGTGAAGGGTGGAAGGAGTATAAATGCTTCAGTGCTCCTGACCCCTTAATGAAAAATCAGGCAGGACTCATGATTTTTTTTTTTTTTTTTGTGAACTTTAAACATGGAGTGGAAGTCTTTAATCTCCTGGAAAGAGTCCAGCGAAGGGCCACAAAGTTGATAAAGGGCATTGCTCTGATGAAGGAAGGCTGAGAGACCTGGGTCTGTTCAGCCTTGAGAAGGCTCTGAGGGGATCTGATCCATGCCTGTAAGTATCTAAGGTGTGGGAGGCAATGGGATGAGGCCAGACTCTTTTCAGCTGTGCATGGTGATAGGATGAAGGGAAATGACCACAAACTGATGCATAGGAAGTTTCATACAAAGTGTGCGTAAGAACTTCTTCACAGTGTGGGTGACAGAGCACTCATACAGGCTGCCCAGAGGTTGTGGTGTCTCCTGGAGACATTCAAGACCTGCCTGGGCATCTACCTGTGCAATCTGGGCTAGGGAGCTGCTTTGGCAGGGGGGTTTGACTTGATGATCTCTAGTGGTAGGTCCCTACCAACCCCTACAGTTCTCTGATTATGTGATACTGTGATAATGGGACTGAATGTCCTTGTTTCACCTCTCGTCAGGGCTGAGCATATTGCTCAGGTAACTCTGGTTTTGGGACATAGGAGAAAACTCCATCTGTGGTGCCCTAGAGAGAGAGGACCTTCATGCATAAAATGAACCAGCTGGCTTCTACTCTAGTCTTGTCTCCTTGTCCTTAAGTCAAATGATGGCTGCCCACACACTGGCTCTGCTGGTACTAGAGTGGAGCTGTTATGTCCTCAGGCAGTCCTGCGGTCATGGCAGGAGCAGCTAGGGGAATCAGAGCCCTCTTCACAGCACTTCTCTCTCAGGCCAATTTACACTGACTTGGGGTGAGGAGAAGAATTAAAAATTATCCAAAAAAATATCCCACCATGTTCTAGAGGGAGGCCCTAAAGCTGCTTTGTCTTTGGGGCAGCATGGGGTAGAGCAGGAAACTAGGATGTGCCAAGTAGACTCTTTTCCTGCTCCTCATGAAAGGGTACTGAAGGATGATGGAAGCACACCAAAGGAAATGATCAGCTCCACTTGGAAGATCTTTTTTAAAACTATTCTTGATTTAGCAAATTTTGTTCATTTTGATGAAAATACCTTTATGGGTTTTTTTTTTCCTCTGAATGTTGACCTCCACATTTACAAAATGTTTTTCATAGACTATTGCTGCCATTTCCTATTTTTTGATTTTTCATAAGAAAAAGTGCATAAAACCTTCTGCAATGCTTTTATAGTAAATGTTTTTCAGAACACACTTCCAGTAAGGATGGCTCAGGTTCCTGCCACTGCAACCATTCACATTTAGCATTAATGCAATTGTTCTGGGCCTTTCTGTTGAGGAGACACCCCTCTTGTTTGCTCTTTAGGTGCTGGACCTTGCCACATTCCATCAAGCCTGTGTTTGGTGAATGGCTGATCTGAAAAACAGAGAAGAGAATGATGCTCTCTCTTCTGTTTTTTTGTTTGTTTGTTTGTTTTTAATATTTGGGATTTCCTTGACTTTCCAAGAGCAGAACAGCACTAGGAATCAGCTCAGTGTTGTAAGGAGTATGCATGCAAATTCCTATTTGTGACAGAAATGCTTTTCTAATTTCTGTCTTCTCCTTTTTCCACCTGGGAGGCCCCAGAGGAAGCCAGAGCACCTCTCTTCTATCCAACCTTGTCTCTCTTCCCAGCCACTCTCCTTCAGAAGGCAGCTGCTTACTTGGAGCTCTCAGTGCCTGTTCCCTGACACTCACCCCTGGCTCCCTCCCCAAGCTGACCGAGGCTGGCTGCCATCCCATCAGACTGATGTCTCAAAATTCTTTTTGTCTCAGAGGCAGGAGCAGTGAACTTTGTTCCAGTTTGTCCTAGCTCTCATCCAAACAGAGCCAGAAGCCGTCTTTCTGAATTGCTTGCAGGTGGGAGGAGTGAAACATTTTCAAATGCCTTTAAAAATAATATTATAACTGATAGGATTATCAGGTGGGAGATCCATTTCCTTACTGCTAGGCCTGCTAAGAAATTATGCATCTTTCAAAGGTCAATTTTTATTTAAGATGCTTAAATTTATCCATTGTGGACAATGCTGGAAGTATTCTCTGACAATTAGGACTTCTTTTCTAATAATTGTACTTTAATAGATTTGCTCTTTTCAATACCAATGGTGTAGTTTCATCTACATTCGGAAATAATGTATGTAATGGAAACTCAGCTGAGGTGGCACTGTCCACAAGCTTTTGTAAAAAGTGCCTCAGTGCCTGTTTGTCTTTGTCCTACTGCACATCACCAGCTCAATACCTGACTTTCCTCACGAGTTGGAAAATGAAAAAAAATCTGCAGATCACAAATCAGTTGTGCAAGTAGGACAGTTGATTTAGACATTTAATTAACCAGTTAAATAACTGACTAGATCTGATTAATTAGTAGCTAATGATAAGGCTCTGACAGATTAAATTGATCTCCAGTAACCCAAAGGACAATTACTAATCGTTGTGATAATTTTTCCCCTGCATTGTTACAACAACCTCAGTTAGAGGTAATGTGATAATTTAGGACTATTATATAAGGCTGTCTCCTTGACACAGGACAGTGCTTCGAGCGTTGCTATAATTAATTTGAGGCAATGTTATTCCTAATGCTTCTGAGTGAGATCAGTGGTTAAGTAATCATTGATTTTCTAGGCAAATTTTTGTAGTGCTATTGCTAATTTCATATTGCCTGCCAAATCATTGCCCATTAAAGTGCAGACTGGGGCAGGCAGCCAAACAGAAAGGCAGCAGATATGCTTAAGATGGAGAAATAGAAGACAAAAAGTTTATTTTCCAGATATTCTTATAACCTCATCACGGTGCTTGGTAAAAACAGAATTTTTCTGAAGAGTTTGTGTCAATGCCATCTGAATAGAACCCAAGCTATGCACATTTTGGGTGCTTCTGCAGTACACATGCTTTGACTGATAATGCATATCACAAATATTTTTCTCAAAAGCAGAAAAGCATATGCCTGCACTGGATGTCATCTGAGAGATGCTTGGAAGGCGTGTCTGGAAGATTTATTCCAACATAATTGTAATAACCAGTAAGACAGTGCCAGGCCATGTAGATTTTGACTTCCACAAGAAGAGTATTACTAATGGATTGATAGCTTTTTATTATTATTATTATTATTATTTTCCCTGAATGACAGTCATTGGAAATTCAGTGGGCTATTTTTCTTTCTTTTTTTTTTTTCTTCTCTTTTTTTCCCACTTAACTTTGCCTTTGATCTCTAACAGTGAGATTTCTATTTATTTCAGAAGAGATAGTGTAGTCAAATGGAAATGTTTGCAAGATATTTCTGATGTCACTTGATGTGTTTCCACATTCATTGCAACATCTATTTCTCATAGACCTACTTGTTTACTAGTCTTGTAAGAGCAGGAGTGAAGCTGTACTAATAAATAAAGATATGCAATCTGATTTTATAGTTCAGCCATTGAATCAAAACAAAAAGCCCTCAGAAAATCAAATTGGAAATCTTCTACCTGAAACCACTTTTTGGCATAATTTGTTCAGTTCAGAATGAAATTAAATAACACCTCTAAGTAACACCTCTAAGTAAATAAATGTAGGTTTACAAACTGATAAAGCCATCCTATTTGGATTTAATCCAGTAGATTCATTACATTTTATTCTTCAGGATGTGGGAGATTAGCTTGTTCTCTCCTTTATAAATCCCTTTGAAGTGGGAGAACTTTTACTGTGTTTAGTTTTCTTCTCCCTCCCTTTTTGACTTCATTTTCCACCAGCATCCATCACAGCTGACTGCAGTCCTGGCGCATATTTTCAGTGTGGATGCCTCAATCTGTAGGCTGTATGGAATTCCTCTCCTGCTCCCTACAAACAGAGAGGCTTAAGGGGAGGACTGGAACACCACATCCTCAATTTGATGGTAAGGGTACCCCTTTGCAGGTTATAACCCACTTTGGATTTAATGTCCACATGAGTCAGGGCAAGGATATGCTCATGCATGTCTGTAGTCTTTAATGAGTGCTATGAAATAAGGTGGTCTGGGACACCTGTTCTCCTTCTCCATTTATTTCAGTTAGGAATCAGGGCAGCCTCATTACGGTCTGAATTCCTACTGTCTTGTTAACTTTGTCTCCTACTGGCTTGTGAAACTCCTGGAATCAGAGGTAGCTCTGATCTTAGTGCTCTGGAAAGCCCTTTTAACAGCAAAACCAACAACTACTGTCATGCTCCTGGACTGCTGTGAAGCCTGTGGAATGGTGTGACCCCCTCATATCATAGGGCATGGGATGTTCATGGCTCAGCAGGCGATCCTAGCCCTGTAGTGTGTGGGAGGAAATTTTGGTGGTGGTCTACAGTTGCCAGAGACATCCCTGGCAGGCTCGTAGTGGACTATCCAGTAGGGTGGATATGGTCTACCTCTTCTTGGATGGCTATATTTATCCAGCTCCTTCTCTTAATCCATTCATCTATTCAGAAGGGTAGGTCCTTCTCCCATAGCACAGCTGTGAAGAATTGAAAAGAAACACTTTACTATACTGCAGAGTTAAATAGGGCATGCCCTTCCCAAATATTGGTTTGGCAGCAGTTGAGTACACGTGAGTAGACATAAAAATCTTAACACTATTGCACAGTGTAACTTATCTCACTCAAAATAGGTCTATTTAGGGGAAAT
This sequence comes from Odontophorus gujanensis, assembly GCA_013399175.1. Taxonomy (NCBI): domain Eukaryota; kingdom Metazoa; phylum Chordata; class Aves; order Galliformes; family Odontophoridae; genus Odontophorus; species Odontophorus gujanensis. Next base: position 441,248 of record VXAB01012790.1, read on the forward strand.
AAATTTAGGTTATCTGTGTGAGAACCAGTCTTCAGTGAACATATTTTTATACCTTTCCATACACAGGGAGTAATAAATTTTATGCTTAATTAGAATGAGTCAGAAGTCAATACTGCTTTTGAAATCTGAATTCTGGCTCAAAGACTGCTTAGCTGGTTTCTGGAAACCAAACAAAAGTTTGAGTTAAAGTCACTGAGAAAGATCTACTGGAAGCCATTGCAACTCCTCTGGCACAAGTCACACAGGCGGAAACATTTACTTGCCAGTTAACCACTATTTCTCCTCTCACTCCTTGTATAGCGTTCAATTCAAATTTGTGCAGTTTGTGTAATTATGCATACTCCCCTCACCCCCCAAAGCCCCAAAGCATACATGAAATGAAGAATTGACAGGAAAAAACGCTATGTCACAATAATTAGCATGATTTGGTCTGTTATCCCACTGCTTTTTGGCTCAGCATTTGAAGTTGATGTTAATTTGCTTGTATAAGTAAAGGTGTTTCCTCTCCTTGTTTATAATAGCAATTATTTCTTAACATCCTTGAAATTATTTGCTATAAAATCTTTCCTCATCTTCATAATACTTCAGTTTGAGCCACTTTTAGAAAGTGTGTCCTTCTGTTTTTGAATAGAAGCAGCTGGGAGCCAGAAAAAATGTGCATTTGTTTGTACTTCTATTTTTGGTTTGAAATTGCTGGAAGCCAGTAGGTAGATTTTTATTTCCTAATATTTTATTTTCAAAATAAAACAATTATTATGTAGGAGGAATGGCACATATCTTTAATTATTTTTTTTAATAACAGGAAAATGTTGTTAGAAGTTCTTCTGAAGTGTCTCTATATCTAGAAATCCATTCTTGCTCATCTCAGCAGTCTTCTACTCTCTTCTGTTTCACTGAGCAATCCCTTCATACACACAGAGATGAGTTTTATAGGAACTTTACTTGCAGCAAAGCAGTTGGTATGTTTTCCTTTATACTATCTATGCTACACAGATTCTTTTGATATATATTCAATTTACCAACGTAAGGAAAATCATGTAGGGAATTGACTATTGACTGTATATACTACATGAAATTATATTCACAATGTTACTTGTTACCTGTTTATCCTTGGACTACAGCCCCTAGCATATGCTATTGGACTACACAGATTTTTCTCTCCAGATTGGAAAGCTGCAAGTTGTTATAAGATAGTACTATTAAATCCCCTGCCTTCAGGAGAGAGTGCAGATTAGTTGGTTAAAATTCTCAGAAAACACTGGGAATAACTCAGCTGAATTGGAAATAAAAATTCTTTTGATATCTTTCACACTGGGAAGGGAGGGAAAGACACTCCAAGATTTACTTATTTTCAATTCATTTTCTTAAAAGCCACCTTAACCAAACAAAGAAAAAGACTATGAAAACAAACAAGCAAACAAAAACCAACTCCCATCCAACCATATTAATGAGGTTTAGTATGTTTATTTAATAGAAAAACTAGGTTAATATTAAGTTAGTGGTTCTTATTGGTACTTGTCTTCTACATCAGTAAAATTATTTCAACATAACATAACATTTCCTTATAGAAAGATCTATTTTTGAAGGAAGGAGAATAAATTTGGCAAGTCTAATCACATTAAACCTCTTTTTTTACTCTGCTGCCAAGACTAATGTTACATGAAAATATGATGAGGAACTAAAATAAACAAACCTTTTCTTTTACAGCTTTCTCTCTAAACTTTGAAACCATTCATGGAAGCTGATGGGAATGCCCTTGTAAGTATATTTTAAGTGATGCCAGTTACTGATTAGTTGAAGAGGTCATAGAACATCAATATTCAAACAATATCTTTCTAACGGGCCAAGTGGTGAGATGGTCACAGGCTGCTCCACTTTTACTCTTCAGGTGAAATAGAGTCTGTTGTATAGGCCTGAAGCCAGGAGTTCCTTATCTTTCAAGTCCAGCCCCTTAAAGGATGAGGAAGTAATTACTTAGGGCACATGAGCTTAGAAAATTATTTTTCTTAGACACACACCTGGAGAACCCTTGAGATTTTAGGAAAGTATAGCTCTGTAGAAGATGAGCTGGTGGTTATAGCCTTTTATATCTCCTCAGGCTCATAATTCATGACTTGAACTTCAAGAGACATGAAGCCTGGTCTTTGCTATTAGAGCATTGCTCCTTATTTTACTCATAGAACAAACTTTTCTTTCCCCCACAAACATCCCATTTCACTGAACTTCTTCCTCCTGGAGCATTTGCAAGCTGCAGCCCGCATGGTCTCTAAGAAGAAGTATCTCCAGGACAAGAACTGATTGCTTCTTGGAAGTTTCCCAAAGGGATTCTTCCCAACTGCGTTTCATTCCCTGGGATAATTGCTCAAGACCACCTATTTGGAGAAGATGCTAGGAATATGTGACAGGGTGCTTTGTACTTCAAATATTTTGATAATTTCCAAACAAACACAGGATCTCTATACAGGCAAAATCTCTCATTTAAGGTATCACTTTCCTTTTACATTTTTTTGCTTATCAATGGACCAACCTGGCACAGAACATGTTGAGAACAACACCCAGTTGTTTGCAGATGGCCCCTGGGTGTATTTGCCAAGTGGAGAAGCAATGGGCAGCAAGCTTAAAGCCTGTGTTTTCATGCAGCATCAGAATCCTATCTTGTTCCACCTATTAGATATTACTAAATAGATGAACAACCCAAAACCTACAAAGAAAAAAAAAAAAAAAGGATGAGATGAAAGGATACCCAGTATATTGACAGCCTTGCATAAAAATTACAACTAAAGTTACACTAACTCTACTGTTTTGCATTTATTTTGCACCCAAATGAGGATTATTGTTTTCAGACTTTTCCTGGAGATGTAGATTTTTTTCTTATTTCTATTTTGCCCCGCTTAACCTTTAATAGTGAATATTATTTGCCATCAGGAAATTGAGCTTCATATAGAAACATCAATTGTTGTTAGAAGTGTGGTAAAATCATGATATCTAGTTCAGTTACAGTTCGTGTTCCAGTGATAATAGGTGCCTGGAAGTCAAAGTGTGTTTGCTTCTGAGGCTGCTGTTACAGCCCTTGTTGGAAGCATTGGTTTTACTGGTAACTCTGTATTCCATGTTAAAACTTTTCTCTTTGTTCTGAATTGGTGCTATATCTTGCTAGGATTGAAACTTAAATGTATCTCTTAACCACTGTTCATCTGGGTTCACTGAAATGATTTTTGTATGCCAATTTTCAGAGGAAGAACATTTAATTTACATTTTGGGGAAAGTTTTTCAACTGCAGATGTGTTGATGTTCTTGTGGAAAATTGAATCTCATTGGTGAAGTTTTACATGAACTTTATGGTAGATTAATGTAAATATATATTTTTTCTGATTGCTTAAGATAGAAACATTCTTGCTTTTTGTTTTAAATCTTTTTAACTTCATAAAGTATCTATTCAACCTCAAACACCGGTGCAGCAGAGAAAGAGATTGCTTTAGGTTTTTTGTTTGTTTGTTTGTTTTAAGATCTACAAATTTTATGATGGCAATTTGGATGAACAGTACTGAATTTCATAGCCTATTCCTTTGTTACACTCTGGAACTAGAAATTCCACTTGTTAAGAACAATGGATATTTTTTCTGGGCAGAACTAGAAATATCATAATGTTGCTGAATTCCTATTTTAGATTAAATCATTGAAAAATTGTTTTCTTCAGGAATCCTGTGAAGAAAATGATAAATTGAACTTAATTCATGAAATTTCACTGATCAATGATTTTATTATGGATTTGTCACTGATTTTATGTAAGCAAACTAAATCTAATGCTGCCTTGAGAAACAGCCCTCCCTCCTCTGATTAGTCTCCCAGTTTCTCCAATGAAATGTAAAGAGACATAGATCTATCACCCTTGTCAACTGCCAGGAGGAAACAATCGTTGTCACTGAGTAATAAATGCAATAAAGCTGTGAATTGTTTTTTTACTCCAATCTCTTACTGAGTAATTGTTTTCCTCCTCAAACTATATATAAAGCAGACTCTAGCAGAGATTTAGGTAATACGGATGTTAACCTTCTCTTTACTAATGATCTGTAGGCCATGCTATGTTGTGTTAGATCATCAGTATGGCTAGTGGAAAGACCTACTTCTTCCTCAGTTTACAGAGAGCCACATCCTGTGTCAGGGTTTCTTTTATCATTGTACAATTTTATATTGGTTGTAGATGTAGTGGCCCCTCTGTACTATATTGACAAAGGTGTAATATCACTCTACTTTGTAGCTTTTGCTCAAAGATAACTAACTGTTGTTTGCTTTCCTTAATGCCACCTCAGTAGCACTGAAGGAAAGTGTGATTAATGCAACTGCATGACCTACTGATGCACTGAGGCTGTGTGTTATTTCCATATACCCTAAAATAGAGCATTACGTTTTTTTGTACTGAAGATACGAAAGTTTGCCCATATATGATAGGAAAATAATGGAGGTTCCAGTACAACTGATGTGTTTTCTTGCTGCTTTTCTTTGTCTGTTGTCATGGAGAATAGTCAGAGACACTGAGAAACCATGTAGAATTAAGAAAAAAAAATAAGCTGGGAGAAGAATATGTGATGATTAAGAAGGAATCTGAGATTATTCATTTCTGGTTAAGCCTGAGGTCATCTCAAATAAGCAGCAGATAAGCACAGGACTTTGCGATATGCAGTTCTGCGCTCTAATACACGCTGCAAGGAAAACTGATTAGAGAATGCTCCAGCTCTTGTAAGTACTGATACCAGTGGTCTCTTGTGATATTGTTTCCAGATAATGTAGCTTTACTCACTTTTAACTCACCTGTGAGAAGCGCTATCAAATCCTTCAAGAATAACATGAAAAAGCTTTTTGTTTGCTCCAAAACTGCTTGTTAGCTTGGGAGACTGCATTAGGAATGTTCCTAGCGTAGCTCTGCAGCGGATCAGGTAGTTACCAGCTTTGCATAGCAACGTTGTGGCCGAGCATATTAAAACCATGCATCACCTTATCTAGCGTTCATCATCTGGAGGTTTCAAAACCTTTCTGAAAAAATAAAGAGGTTGAAAGTTTTTGTTCCTGTGCAGGAGATGGAAAGGTTGAGGCCAAGAGAAGTGCTTTGCTCATAGTCAACCAGCCTGCTGATGGAGGATTTGCTCTGAAAAACAGACCCAAGATTTCTGATGAGCTCTTTTTCAGTCTCTGATCTTCTGTTTTAATTTCATTTTCTGTATGTTTACATGGGATGAAGTATGTACACTGCAAAAGAGTAAGTGTAATTCAATTATATTTTTGCAGTGAGGATGGTGTGGCAAGACCCTGGTGTATTTGTGCATTATGGTTTGGATAATCTGCCAAATTCGTGATTTATTTACTTTTCTTTCTAATATCATTAAATTCTTACTCATGTAGAGAGAAATACAGTCTTTTTACTAAAAATATATATGATAAAGAGGAGTAAAAAATTATTCTATTTTTCTTTTTCAGGAGTGCTTAGAAAGTGCTAAAGGACAATGAAATTCCTGTTATGTATTTTTTTTATCACAGCGTATTGTAAATTCCCCTCATAGTAGCATTAATATGCTGGAATTCTAACTTTTATTTTTTAACTTTGCATAGAATACAATTCATGCAAGAATATAGCAAAGAAGCTGCCTGTGGGTGTGAAATGGGAAGCACTAACAGACAGACACGTGTAATAGAGTTACATTTGCTCTTGTTCAACTGCACATACATCAATTCTAATTAACACGTTTTCTGCTTCAGCTACTAACATCCCTTCAGCAGCGAGTTATGTGTTTCCATCCTGCACACACACACCACCAGCATCACCACCACGTCCTTCTCTAGCATCCCCCTCCCCTTTCTAGACAAATGTTGCAACACAATCTGATATTTCCTCTTTTCTTTCCTTCCTGCATTTCTTACAGGTTCCCTTGCGTCAGAAGACAAAAAAGAAAAGTCAAGGTAATTAGACTTTTTTTTTTTTTTCTATTCTCTTCCTCTTTTGTTATTTTCTTAAGTATGTCTTGATCTTGGGAGGGTGAGGATTTTATACTGCTGCTCGGCTGCTGGAGGGTTGCTTTTTAACTCCACTGTTTCTTGAACCAATTCTGGAAAAAAAAAAAATGACAACATGCTGTTCTTTTGGACGAAATCCTTGTGGTATGTTAATTGATTCAAAGCTGGAAATCAACGAGGTAGAATCGGGCAGATGCATGCATGCACACCAGCGGTTTTCATGTACTTGGCATAATAGTTTTCTCTGCTGACTTAAATAGATGTATTGCTTTTCAGTACAGCTGTGTGGAGAGGAATACATGCATGCTTTTCTTAAAAGGATCAAGGGGTATATATATGATTTACAAAAACTTGAATATGGCTAACTTAACATTAATTAGTATGTGTATCATCTATGGCTTACTATTTTTTTATGCACATCATAATGCCTTTTCAAATGCATGTGTATTACTGTCACAGCTGTTACAAAACAGAATGACTTCTAAGTATATTTTAAGATATGCTTGGATGACTTGTTAAGATCACTAAATAAGCCTGGTATCTTTAATTGACAGCAGCATTTTTCCTGGTAATTTTCTTTTAAACAAACATAATACTGTATTTTTACTGGCACAGGGTTCTTTATAATGAGTCGACGGAGGATATCGTGTAAAGAACTGGGGCAAGCAGATTGCCAAGGGTGGCTCTACAAAAAGAAGGAAAAGGGAGCTTTCATTGGCAACAAATGGAAAAAGTTCTGGTGTGTGCTGAAGGAATCATCACTGTATTGGTACAGCAGTCAGCTGGTGAGTATTTTGTCTACTGAGCTCTGGAGATGGACAAGAGGCATCTGCTGGGACCAAGACTAGGGGTGCTGGGGTCACAGTTTAAATAGTTTGTTTCCCAGGCCTGACATTTCTTGTAATCTAGGAAGTGTCTATACGAATGTGAAACGTTCAGAAAACTGCGTTTTCTAGTACAGTGAGTACTTGAGAGATGTTAATTTGCAGCTTGCTCTGCCCTTTGAAGAGCTGATCTATGCAGGCTCTGCTGGCATTTGAATCTGGGAAGGTTTTCTTGGGTCATGAAGTTTGTAGATGCTTGCTACCAAGACTCAAAGCAGGAATGTTTCCTGACTTTTAACTGGCTTAATTTTCAGAAATTGATCACCTGCTCCTTTCTGCATCTGATTCCATGCTGAGATTAATTTGTCTATGTGTTGTTTTATTTTTTGCTTGTCTTTTTGTTTGTTTGTTTGTAATTGCTTTTGTTTGTTTATTTGTTTCTCTGTTTGGGCTGATAGGGTTGCAAGTATTTGCACTGGCACTTTGTAGCGACTTTCAGTCTCATCTGGCTGATGTCTCATTCAGAACATTACAATTAAAGGCACTCATATTCTGCTCATTTTTAACTTCCTGCTCTAATGAATCAATGCTAAAAGTCAAATGTCGAAGAGGAAAGAGTATTTTGAATGAAAGGTCCAGCTTAGGGTTCAAGGGATGAGCTTTCCACAGGACAGCTTGCACAGATAACATTTCTCTTCCGGATAACACAGCCTGAACAGCCTACTCCACTTACAGTTTGAGAAGGAAATAGACTGAGAAAAAGAACAATAGGACCTGAGTGTGTTCAATCAATCAATGAAACTAGGAATTAAAAGCTAAAATGGGGGAAAAAATGTCACAGTGAAAAACTCAGAGTAACTGGAGTCCTCTCTGTAGGTGGCTGTGCTGTGCACCTATCTGCAACACTCAGAGCACTCTGCAGATGTGTTACTGGGTTTTCAATGGGAAGTTATGGCTGAGTGTAAGAACCAGTGGGTTCCAGGGATCAGATTTATTTTTTTTTTTTTTCCCAGGCTGTTTACTACACCTTAACTTACCTGAGCAGAGAAGGTGTCTTACATGCCCTAGGAAGATTCAGACGTTGTTTTTCATTTCACTTCTTGCACTGTTTCTTCTAAAAAAGCTCCTGTTGTGTTCTATGGATGGGCAGCAGAGCCCAGAGCTGAAGTGTGCAGAACATTATGGGGACGCTAACATTGTTGGTTGAAAAGTGGAAGATTCAGTGCAGGATTGTGAATGATTATTAGATTTTCTAAATGCAAATAGGCTGATCTGGAAATCAGGATGTCCCTGATCTTACAATGGATGAAAGATTAAAGAAACCTGCATTAATCCTAGAGCATTTTAAAAAGTTAAACACAGCATGGATTTTTCCACGTGTTTGTTCCTATAGCAATAATCCTCACCAAAATCTTACTACGTATCTTGTTCAAGGTACAAGTAAAATAGGAAAAAAAAGATAAAAAATTAAAACTTTACTCTGATGAAGGGTGTTTCTTATTTTCCCTTTAGCTGCAACTTTAATGTGGTAAAAAGTGTAACAGATATTTCTTAAAAACTAAATAGCATTTAAAACTGGTATGAAATATTCTTTTGGGGGGTAAAGTGAAAGCAACTCTACTGGTCTGTGGTGTTTGGTAGTCTGATTGAACTTCCTTTGAAGACCAAGTGCAATGGTAATAGAAAGGTGGGCTGGCTGGCTGACTGGCAGGCCTGTTTGATGTGAGAAGTGTTGAACTGAAAATTAATGATTCTGAGGAGTAATCAAGATGGGAAGAATTAAAATGATGAGGCAATATATAGCAAATGTTCCATTCTGGAGGAAAAAGGAGATAAAAGTTTTCCGCTTCCTTTTCTTTTAATAAATTTGTGTCTCAGGATACAGAGAAGCCAGAATTATGCAGACTCCAATGCTTTAGGGCTGCATTTTTCACTTAGGTGAACTCATCCTTTTAGTCCATGACTTCTTCCCCATTGTCACTGACTGCCCTGAGATAAACAAGGTTGAAGAGCAGGTGGCAGCCTCATTCCAAGCAGCTACATTCACTCTGAAGAACTCATACAGCTAAAAGTACTTTTGGCTTCTCACCTATCACTGTACTTCTTGGAAGCATGCTAGCTGGTAGCACCTCTTTGCTTTCAACTTCTGCTGACACTCACACACTATTTTTTTACAAAAAATCTAAAGGGCAACTTAAAGTACAACCTCTGCATGAATTTAGATTCAGGTGACATTTGCAGAATCACAGTAAATGTAATGTACTGAAAGTAAGGAAGGTGTCCTTTGCTAAAATACACTTACTTAAATTGATGAGACCAGAACCATGCCTAGTACCATTGCAGGAGTTACATCTAAGATGAATTTGACGCATTGTATTTTCAGAAATGTTTTCCCCTCTAGATTTATAAAGCAAAAATATTGATGACATTCTCACTGGCTTGTTTGTTATTTCTTTTTTACTTCTGTATTTGGTCTGCCTTTCATACCTTTATCTTCAGTGGAGCTAGTCCTCAGTCAGAGCAGGGCAACCAACACAACATACCAGGGTATGTTGAAGAAGGGTCCCTGTAGTGGGCCTCACAGTCTGAAGTGAAAGGCAGTGATGAAGGACAGGGGCTGAGGTCAAGTGAACTGGATTGTGCTGACTGCTTTTAACTCTGCCTGACCAGTTTCGTTCTTGTGAGAAACAGGAATGTTTTGTTAGTGCCTGTGCAGAAACTGCAGTCAACCAGACACTGGCAACTGTAGCATAGCAACAGGGTGCTGGACCTAACCTTTTCTTTTCTGATGGAGCTGGAAAAAATAAGGAGTGGGTGGAATTTTTAACTGAATGCGTGCTATCTCAGATTTGGGTGGGTAACCTCAGATGACATCATGTTCTTGGTGAAGACTGTCTTGAGGCAGTCTCTGAAAATCTTGAATTTGCCTTTGGATCACACTGATTCTGGATCTTTCATATTAGGCAGAGTGGAGACACACTGGGTGAGAACTCCTGACAGCAACTCTTCAAGATTGACATAAAATAATTAACAGAAGCCACAGCCCAAAAATAAAAATAATAAAATGCTGAGAAGTGCCAGAAATCAGACTCCACCAGGGTTCAACCTTCTCATCTACTGAAAGGAAAGCGGAACACATAGAAAAATCCAAACCATCTTTTCAGTGGCTATCTGAAGTATTGAGATTCATGAAGTTAGGGCACCTGTGGACTCAGCAGACTTGGGCAGACTGCTCTGAAACATCTTCCCACACAAACTTGCTCTTTTTATGATGCACAGATATCCTATGAGATAGATAAACCCACTCTGTCATTTATTTGCAGCATGGATATTCCCGCAGACTGGGCAAGGAAAGCTGTATGGTGTAGGAGAAAACAAGGAAGGGCTCATTTTGCAAGGGAGATACAGAAAAAATCAGAAAACAAATTTGAGCAGTCAGACTTTTTGGATGCATTCAGGAAAACCAGACTCCTTGGAGAGCTGCTTTCTTAGCGTTAGCTTCCCTTTTTTCACCACTGTTCTCCGTAGTCATATGTCTCGAAAAAGGGTTTAAAAAGGATGGTGTTTGATCCTGTCCACCCTCCAGTGGTTTTAGTTCTTTCCTGTTGACTCATACTGAAAACCTTGAAGAAATCGGTACTTCTGCATATGAAGAGGGATGATGGGTGAAGTTTAGCCAATATAATCCTGGGTTCCTGGCTGATCTTGTACTTGTTGCAGCTACCTGAATAATGCTGACTGGAAAGAGACAGTGGACCAGACTCCTCTGCTCCACATGGCTTTAAGACAGCTCAACTGGTTTTCCAATTGAGCTTGAACACAGTTTTGCAGGATGTGTTAATGGTGGTTGTCATGGGGATACAACTGAAAAGAAGTTTAAATATGAAATCAAAAGGTTGCAGGCTGTGATCTACTGTCAGTACTTCTCTTTGTTTTTCCCCTGCATTCACTGTGTTTAAATTGGTCCCCACTCACAGAGCTTTGCCAGGAGCTGTATAATTGCAATCTTTTAAAAACAGGAACCTTTCACCTTTGAGTCACAGTAACTGCTTGCATGTATGATACAAAGCCATTGATGTCAGCTGATTGTGCTGAGAGCTTTGGGGACCTCTGATCCAATATGTTACACAAATTATTCACAGCTCTGTAGGTTGTCTCACTTGGCAGAGGAAAAAAAAAAAGACTAAGTATGCTTGAGGACTGAACTGCTCCTCCAACAACCATGAGATCTTCTGTGGGCAGTGCTGAAACACTGTTAAGAAGCCATCAATAGTACCTTGAATTGCAGCTCAGAGCTATTCTTCAGTAATGAGAGATTTTCACTTTTCAGCGCTATTTATTTTTAAACTGCTAACATCTTTACATTCCTTTTAAATATTGAAGATGATCTATTAAATGATTTACTAAACCTCATTAATCAACAAAAATGCATACAATATATTTAGAAGCAAACCAATAATGACATTTCCTTCATTGTGTTTCATTAATATAATTGTTTTGGGGTTTTTGTACTGAAAAAGCGTGGGCTTTTTCCTCTTTTTGTTCCAGGCATTTGCATAGACAGTTTTTATTACTGAAATTTTGCTTTCTACAGTGGAGCAAAGCAAAAAGTCTAGCCTTGTATGTTAAGCTAATGTTTAAAAAACAAATATCAACAACACAGTATCTAACAGCTTATTCTTTTTAAAGTCCTGATGAAATAGCAAACAGGACAAATCCTTTTAATTTGAGCTTTTATGGGTATTTTACTGCATGGAAGTAAAATCCTAAGGAAACTTGAGTGAAATGTGTGAGTTAAATAACAGCATACTTAAAATCACAAGAAAGATAACATTTCAGATAAAAGTAAATAATTAAGACTTCTCTGCACTTTCAATGTTTTAAAATGTTATCTTTATCCCAAAGACTACCAAGATGGTAATCTCCTAATGTTAATAGAAATCATATTTTCTGACCATAATGACACATAGGAAAAACAAAAACAACACTTACATCCATTTTTTTTTTCCCTCTCCTTCCTTTTGTCTGATAATGATGGAGCTACCTATCCATCAAACAGCTGTTTTCTATTACAATGATGCCACACCTGAGGTGTAATCAATAGTGGAAAAAAAAAAAGGTTCCTACAGTTCATGCTGTTGTCTTCCTTCCTTTCTCCCATACATAAAATGAAACATTAATTTTTTCTTATAAATAAATGGATTGAATTAACATAAAGTCAAAATATGATGCATTAAACATGATATATTTTTTACTAAATGGAAAATCCCAGATGCTACGTAAGATTGGAGATTTCTCTACAGTAATACTGTAAAATCAAAGCCTACGGGTTTATTTCCACCAAAAATTTAGAGAGTATTCTTTTAAATTAGATACTAATTTAATGTGCCAGTGATTCATGTCCAAGTCCCTCCTCTGCATGAGTGGAGCACCCCAGGTGTGTCTCTACACTGAGTTACTCAGTGTGGTTGATTTAATGGGCTGATACATAATCTCAGTGCTCTAATTCTTGTATAAAGTGTTTATCTAATGTATGGACTTAAACTCCTCTTGAGTTTCTGTTCAACATCCTAAGAAATTTACAGGATGCTTCCCATGGTCTCTCAGGAATGATGACTAGAGTGCCAACAGTAAAGCTAGCTTGGCTGCAACTGCATTTGTATGTCAGGCCAAAATACCTGAACCTGTACTCATCCACTCTCACATCTGTATAAACTATACAGATCAGCCCATGTGTGGATAAGAAGGTGGCCTGGTACATTCCTTTTCAGCGTTTTTTGGATCTCTGTGTTTTTATACTGGACACTACTAATTCATATTCCAGACTAACAACTTGTATTGCAGAAATTTCTCGTGCAGTGATATGTGTAATACAGACTTTGATACCAATAAGCTGTTTTTTGAGGTTTGTATCTGCTTTTTGTAGGCTGGTCTTGGGAACCAAATGGGGATTTTAGCGTTCTTGCTGAACTTGGTCTGGTAAGCGACCACTCTTTGTGATGCAGGAACAGGATAGTATGTTCTTTATCTTCAATGGAGTGTACCCCACAAATTGAATTCCTCATTTATTCAGTTACTCACCCACTCATCCCTGTATGCTTGCTGTACTATGGATGTGGGGTGGAAATAATAACTGAAGGAATAATTGATTGAAAGACAAATATTTAAAGTAAACAAACAAAAAATTTAACCTTTTTTGCTTAGTCAATTATTATTTTATCTCCATGAGGTTAGCCTCACTAAATTCCAGCCTGTGGAATGGAAAGAAAAGCTCCACAAGACAGGCACTAAACAAATCTGACATGTACAAAAGTAAAAAGTTAAAGAGCCACAATAAAATATAAGCACTTTTATGTACAGATGAAACCACATTGCAAAATCAATTTTTTTTTCTACTCGTTTGCAGATGAATGCTCTTCTTTTCTCTGTACTGGAAGAAAATATCAAAAAACAAACAAAAAACAAACAAACAAAGACAAACAAACAACAACAAAAAAAAAAAGCCAACCCACTTTCCACTGCTTTTGTGTTCCTGGTGCAGGCTAAACTTCTTAGTGGTGAAGATGTGAAATATAAATCTCTGATATGAATATTTAATGTATGTAAACTGGACGAATGATTGTTATATTGTGATTTACCTTGTGGAAAAGAACAGATATACAGAACTACTGGGAAGCAACTCAATGAAACACCCATTCTGTATCCATATTTAACTTCTCAGAGATTTACCCTTTCAGGAGTTAAAAATCTAAGACTTGTCTTGATGAATATCTTTTTATAGTCTTTTCATATTCATGCATAATGTAACTTCAGGTGCTGTCAGTCATCTCCATTTATCCTGTCTTTGAAATCGTTATGTATATTTTACCTCCGTTAATTCAGTGTATATTTTCAGAATTATAATGTGGCCAGGGATGAAGGCTGGGAGCAGTAAAGAATTGATTTAGGAGTTAATGTTGTCTGTATTTTGAAAGTATTTTTTTTTAAATGTCATTATATGCTACAGAATTTTGTCTACATTATTGCACCTCTTAGGAGCAGTCCTTGTCTCTTGTGACTGATTAGGTGAATGTAGATGTAGTAAAAGAGAATGTTTCTGCTGTAGACAGCAAGAAAAGTGATTTGAGGCCTACAAATAACTTCAGAATTGCTGATGCTGCTCTAACAGAGTCCAGCTGACAGGGACCAGAGATGTTACTATTTTACTTTCCATATGTTCGCAGTGCCTGGCTGGTCTCTGTTGAACAGTATCTTGTGATTATGAATCACTGCAAAGTAGTAGGTTTTCTCTAACTGTTTCTTTTATTCCTGATTTGATCAAAACCTAGATTTTGCCCTTCACAATTTCAGACTCCACACTTGACTTACAACTTAATCGTGCACCTTAGGTAAGGGTATTCTAGATTTACAAACAAGCAAAAAATACTCTGTGGCCAGGAAGTGGGCTGATGTACCTCAGGATTATTATATGAACTGAAGATTTATCCTTCTTCAGATTATTTGATATTTGGAGGTATACAACAAATCCTATTCTCACATTCTTACACAGATGGGAATGGTGGCTTTCTAGTGCTTAGACTTGCATGAAGAGTACCTGGTGTAGGAAAAGTTCCCCAAATATCAGCTAAAATAATGAGTGTTAATGTATCCCCATGGTGATGAGAATGTATTTTTATAGGATAAAAAAACCTGTTAAAAACAGCCACTTTCATGTTAAATAACATTAAGCATTGGAGTCTGGTAGTTTACCAATTGGTTGATCTGACTTTATTTACTGCAGGCTGAAAAAGCAGAAGGATTTATCAGACTTCCAGACTTCAGTGTGGACAGAGCAACAGAGTGCAAAAAAAAGCAGTAAGTATATCTTTTAGCACTGGTTTTGCATGATTTTTAACGCTGATGCAAAGTACTGAATTTCAGTATTGCCTGACAGTGAAGCTGTGGGGAGCTCTTCTGTGTTGTATAAATAATGAGATGTTGAGTGTGTTGCTGAAAAAAACCCCACATGTAACAAACACAGTTTTGAAAATTCTCTGGCAGACATGCTCTACTAAAACTGCTATCAAAAAGTAAAATCATATGCCAGTTTATTACTACCATTATTTTTGTTTTCTTCTTTGTTCACTGCTCATGAATAAATGACTATGTTAGATGCCTTCTCTTGGGTGGGGAGTTCAACAGTGATTCAAGTAATGATGCTTACATTTCAGTGGAGACTATTTGTTGGACGGCTGTGGTGAAGCTTTGGGCTGTACTTAAAATCTCTGTGCAGGGAATGAAAACTTTGTTTAGCAGTGAACATAACTAAAAGTATTCCCTCCAAACTCCATGTGCAACATTGACTTTCAGCTGCTTCTGAGTACACTTGTAGAGTTTGGAGGGGTGTTGCTGCTGTCCAAAGCCTTTTTTGTTCTGGTCACATGCTGTGCTGAGCTGTATGTGTTCCTGAGTTGAAACGAGTCCCTCAAGGAAAGGAGTAAACGATTTTGAATACTAGGAACTCCATTTTGTTTTGTCAGACAGAAGATGGTTGAATCATAAAACACAGGACCAGGAGAAAATATTTTCCCTCTCTTGTATATCTGTTGGCTCTCTGTGACTGAGATGAAAATATGTTTATCACTTTCTGTGTATGGAGTAAGTTAGGAGAGGACTGTGAGGACTGATCTGGGCTGCTTGGTCAGGTGGGGCCCTGACAAATAGTGTGTATTTCCACAAGATAGTGTTATGTCACCAGGAACGTAAGAAGAAAGCTATACAGTCTCAGAGCCAGAGACAAAGTTTTACAAAGAAAATGACTCTGGAAAGTTGTACTGATTCTACTAAAGCATGGTGTGATGCTGAGACAAATGGGTGTTCCAAATGAGCATGGGACATGTAATTCAAAAGCAGCGTTGTCTTAAGGGTCACAACACCTATTGTCACTATAGATCATGCCCCCCCCACTGGAAATGTGCCAGTGAAAATAAAATAAGCTAAAGACTTCTTTCATTCTACACTGCTAGAATGTTTCTGTTGGCTAGCTTGTTTTCCACCATCTTCCATCATCCTCTGTTACACTGTTCATGACTTTTTTTGTTGTGAGGGGTTTTTTTTATTATTTTTTTTTTTTGAAGGTGCACTTAATAGGGAGTCAGAGATCACTAATTCTGTGTACTGCAATAAATAATTGGTTATACTAACTTTCAGTGGCTTGAGGCATATCTCTGTGGATCTTATCTTTCATTCAGGAGAGTCACTCTTGCACTTTAGTAGAAGCTTGAGTGTTGTGGCAAAAAAATACAGGGAATGAAGAGTGGGTTTCTGGGATATAGGAATTTTCATTCCTAAAGGAAATCAATCCCGCTTTTTAAATTTATGTATTCATTTCATTTCCTTTAGCATGTCTGTTATGACTGCCGTTTTACTCTTCTAAGTATGTTCAATAGCTGGTAAACTACAAAGCAGTTGATATCAGAAGTAAATTTCCTTTTTTCTTTCTCCTTTTCTTGGAGGAGTCAGCTTCAAAACACTTTTTAGTATGTTAGAACAATATATAAGATGTATATATATGTTAGTATTTAAGGTAAAAATGTTTTTTTCTGAGTTGGTGCTTCCCTCTCAAGACAGCGTTAAGAATGCGCACACTGGATCAGATCAAAGCAGTCCAACCTGGTATCCTGCCTTCTGAATTGGCACCAAGCAGGTGCCTAGCAAAGATTAAAGGGGAAGAGAAAACATACAGTGTTATTTCCTTAAAATGCTCCTCCATACTCCAAATAATGAACCAATTGGAAGCTTCCTGAGTCAGAAGTAGGTTAGTGTATTTATTAACCTTCTGTAATTTCCGGCAATTTGAATTCATTCAGGCTGATTTAACCATATTCACGTATTCCTCTATTTTGAGCCATCTCTGGCACTTTTCCTGAACCTTTCTTAAGTTTAATTTATTTTTAAGTTGGAATACAAATATTCAAGTTATGGGCACACAACAGACGTACGGAGTGGCATAATGAAAACCTTTGCTTTATTCCTTATTCCTTCATTTTTTATTCATGCATTTTATACTGAATACCATGCGGCCTAGGAAATGAGCTAAAAATAATCTTGAGTTTTAAGGAAATAACTGTATGGATGGATAAGCTATCTAGATTAGTATACTGAAATGAATAAATATTCTAAATATTTAAAATCATTCACTTTTTTTTTTTTAATGTAAACTAGTTCTCTTCATCTCTCTCTCATTTTTTTTTTTTCTTCAAGTGCTATTAAGATCAGCCACCCACAGATCAAGACATTTTATTTTGCTGCAGAAAATGTTCTGGAAATGAACACGTGAGTAGAGAGTGACTGGCCCTGTTTCATTCTGTCTCACATCTGAAAGCACTTTGAGAGCTGATTCTTTCACTGTTAAGCAGTTGTTGATGAAGTTCTCTGAGTTATGACTAAGAATTTTTTTTTTTTAGTTTAGTTTACATCACTAAATAGAAGGAAAATACTACTATTTGTTCACTAATAAAGTTGAAATCAGAATCTCATTATTAATATAATTTTGCTACCAGGCTGGAAATATTTGAAGGAATTCTTTCCCACTAAAGAGGTGCAAAGGTTTTCTGGCAAGTTCATCACCTAGGGAGATGTGAGGAAAAAGAGGAAAAGTTTCATGCAGCTTTGTTCCAGAAATGATATAGTGCTTGAACATAGTACAGTTTTCTTTCAGAATAGCATATCAGTTAACAAGGAGAGTTAAAGGGATATAAAGAGCTGCTTTTTTTTTTTTTTTTAATTAAACATTTGCTTCACTGCCAAACTATGTTGCAGTTAAGCAATCTTTATTGTCCATTAGACATTTTCTTTCTACAAATGCGTGTAGGAAAAACAATTCATTCATGCAGGGTTTTTTTTTGTTTGTTTGTTTCGTTTATTTTGGTTTTGTTTTAATAAGAATAGTAAAAATGAGTAGTTTATATTACCATTTTAGGAACTATTGAGCTGTCAGAAGTACATATTACTTGCAATCGGCCCAGTTCTGTACATCTCATATCTCCCTTGTATTTGTTACCTCAGAATGTAGTCTGTTCACAATGGTATTTCATTAAATGGCAAAAAACCATATGAATCAGTATAGCGCAAATAGGAATAGAGCTCTTATGATAAATAGGTTCAGATTTTAATCATGGCTGTACTGGTGACCTTTGTGAGATTCTTTGTAAAGAGTTGACTTCATCCTGGAGTCCTCAGACCTTCAGCACAACAGAAAGGAGAGATATTGAGAGAATGTGTGAGACCTTCTGAAATAATTACAGAGACAGAGAAGTATCTACTGTACTACAGTAGGATACATACATATCTATTAATAAATTGGTACTGTATAGATACATACATGTACATACAGATGTAGGAACAGTTTGTCCTTTGCAATTTGGAGAAGCCTAGAGCATGCTGTTGGGGAAATGGCCATCTATTTATGGCTGCATTTCCCACCAGAGTTTCTTAACATGAGGGGAACATGGGCTGAGGAAGACCGAAAATGAAGGGCTGTTGGCCAGAAATACTTCTGTTGAGAAACCGACTGACTGACCGAGAGAGAAGGAAGGATGTAGAGAGAAAGAAAAAAAAAAAAGAAAGTAGAGCTAATGGAGGACATGTGAGTGTTAACAGCTAGCTTGGAGGCCAGCTGGAAACTGTTGGTGTCTTAATGACATTTTGGAAATGTTTAGTCTTGTGTAAGTGAGTGATTGATACCTACACAGGTGTCTCCTCTCTTATGCCCCAGAATGATTTTCTTCAAACTCTGCTTCCAGAGTAAATTTCTTATTAGCTGAAAGCTAAGTAGCCTAGCACTGGAGCAGCTTGTACTATACTATAATACTCCTAATTCCTCACTGTTGTAACTGATGGTGTTTTCCTTGGCAGAGTATAAAATACATGGATTTAATACATAAAGTACATGCATACTCACGCATATGTCAAAACAGACTAAGAGACATCTGTTCTCTTGGCTCCAGTCCCACACATACATATGTATGTGAGTGGCTTCACTGAAGACGCTGGGGCACTCTTGTGTGTTAAGTTACTTGTGTACTTAAGAACTTGGTAGATCACGACATTTTGTAACTCTCCATGCATATATATCTATTAAAATACAGTGAGTTTACTAATTTAATCACTTCATTAATTCAGGATTTGTTTCTCATAGTAATGAAAATACGAAAAGCAAATTTGTGCTGTTAACTCTATGCACTCACCTGGCTAAATGCACACAATTACCAGTGGTCTGACTTACCTTCCTTTAATCGAAATTTTGTATTAGCACCATTTTTCTTCTGTTTAGATTAAAAAACAGTAACAACAACATTCTGTTAAAGCTTTCTGTTAGAAGAAAGAAATTAGTCCACTTTTACAGAAATTGCACATCTTCTGAAATTTTTGTGCAGCTCTATTATGCGTGTGTCAGTCTAAAAATCCAGTTACATTGCCATTGTTTTAACCAGATAATTTTTCAATATTCCAGTACTTCAGTATAATAAAGATCCAACACCATATTTTCTCCAAGTTATGCATTTTAATTCCTGCCCTTCTTATATCCCCTATTTAGGCCTTGAGTTTTAACCTGAAAGGCTTTTTCAGTTATTAGTTTCTTAAAACCTGGATAGTTCCAAATGACTTAAAAGCAAACACAGTGCACAAAAGGTATTGCCAAGGGCAGCTGACATCATCTTCTATGGCTCATTTGCCTTTTGCATCACCTTGGATGAAAGCAAGTCACAGATATTATGTTATAGCACCAATAGTTTTCTTTCCACTTCCAGAAATGCAACTCTTTGATCATCAGAGGTGCTTTTTTTCTCAAGATAAGGAGGAAAAAAATGTCCCAGGCAACTAGTCCTGCTTATCAGGTTTATCCAAAACAAGACTATACAGCTTGCTGTAGTATACAATTGACACTAGTTCAGAAATCCATACATAGAAAAATAAAGTTACTGGTTGTCTATTATGTATTACAAGGTGAGCCTGTGAGATGCTCAGTACATTTCTCCTTCTACTGGCAACCTAATACTACACAGTTGTTAAAAGGAATGGGAATGTTAGGTGTTTTCCTAGAAAACACTCTGAGATATAGAAAGAAACTCTAACATTCAGACCTTGGGTTAATGAATATACATGTTTAAGGGGGAGAAATACTCAAAACAGCTTGTAGATATTGCTAATAATATATCCTCCCTGCTTCAAACACAGGTGGCTAAGCAAGCTGGGAATGGCTGTAGATCCTCAGGCACCCAATGGGAAGAGTGAAGAAGGTATTGTTCTTATGTCTAACCAGATAATGTCTTTCACGGTTTTTGATGAGCCGAATCTTTGTCAGATCTTTTCTTTTAAATTGTCACCTTGAATCCATTTGGCTACAGAGCCCAACAACACCACACTGACACAGCACAGAGGAGCCGTAGAAACACTGGTGAGATACGGTGCTGCTGAAAGAGGCGTGCTGATCTTTTGAGTTGTACTGACTGAATTGAGAGTTATAAAACCTGATGCAAAATAAGAGAGTAAAAGAAATAATTTAATAAAAGTAAAATATGACACAGATGTTTTATCACAGATCTTCCAGGATCTGTCACGTATGGGGTTTCAGAAATCCACTGATGTACTTGTGTGGATGTGCCCTTGCAGAGGCAGTGCTGTTACACACAGCCACTTTTCTGCTCCCAGCAACCTGATTATCCCCTCTGTGTCACACATCATAACTCTTTGGGATGCTCTTTAGTGTATCAGAAACAGCTGTTACCAGGAGTTACTTAAGAACACATCATTCATAGAGTGTTAGAATTTGATATGGGCTGTACTGTAGCCATTCTCAGTCCTTGATGCTAAGATGTGCCAGCACATATTTTCAGTAAACAAAACTACAGCCATGCTCTTAAAAATCCTATGGTTCTCCAAACAATACTGAGAGAAAGTTTCATTTTGTTAATATCTTAGAATCTTTTCTCCAGTGTATGCAATTTTTCTCTCTTGCAACCATTTTTTTCTCCTGACACAATGGTTATTATAACCCTAAAATTACATGCATGTCAACATTAATTTAATTAGAAGACATAACAATGACTTATGATTGGATAATAATACAGTCTGAATGGTTGATGCGTGCTGGAAGATTTCACAGAGGGAAGTGATTTTTCCAGTGGTTACAACCAGGTCCTGGGAATAGAACACAGCAACTTGTTGCCTCTCATTCTTGTGTGCGTCTTGTTTTATTAGTGATTAGCACTTCATGTGATCCAGTGTTAAAAAGCAGCTGAAAAGTGTTGGAAAATACCTCCCTCTGCTATACATGTAATTAAATAATATGTCTGCCTCTCTGCCAGCTCTCAAGAGATTCCAGGTCTCTGAGAGTACTGTGTCTACTTTTTTTGCTAGCTCTGCAACTGTAACTCTGTGCCACATTGCATGCCAAGATACCATGTGGTGACAAAGGTCTCCTGAGGGCACCTCATGATTTCTAATGCATCATGTGAGCAATCTATTTTTTTCCAGAATTGTAGCCAAAACTCCAATGCCTGTTGCCAGCTACAGAAGAATTTACTGGTTACAGAGATTAAGAGGCAGCATCTGCTACATGCAACAGGTCTCCCCAAGTTCTGTCACAGATGGTGTAGCATTTCATTTTAAGGCTGCGAAGTGAGAAAAAAGAGCCACCACTTAGTAGTAAAGCTATCTAGAGCAGTGACACCTAATGTTTTCAGCTATAGCAAGTTTTGAAATAATAAAAAAGAAGAAAATGTTGCCATGAAGCAGCAGAGGATAATCAAGAGTGGGTTAATTTTCAGCATAGGAGACAGTAGCACCTTGTAGTCCGTAACATTCTACTTGGAGAACTTTGGGGAGCACAGCACTGTGAGGAACAAATGAGTTTTGGTTTAACACTTTGTTTTTGATCATTTCCATGTCTGCCTCAGAATGCTATAGTGAAAGTGAACATGATGACCCAGAAATAACAGACACACCACCTCCCCCATACATGGCCCAGCCACCACCTCCTCAGCTGGTAAGTGTTACTGTAATTAGCTCTTGCTCTGCAGTTGGAACAAATCATTCTCCAGATGGTGGGCTACTGGCTGGTAACCTATACCAGAGGCTGGAGACTTTCTCTCTGTATGGCTATGAGATATTGATGTGCTGTTTCCCCTCTCCTCTGTCTTGTGATGGTTCTCACAAGTATTGTAGCCCACACTGCTGAGAGCCTTACACTGGCAAGAATAGCTCCATTAGAGGAAGGCATATTTGCTTTGTTTGAGAACGGAATGTGTTGCTCTGCTTCATCCATATGCTATGTCTTTTCTTTATAAGGTTTTTAACATGCTGTTGTAGCCTAGTCTTCATAGGATTTATATTTTTTAGTTTCATCTGAAATCTTCTTTTGTTTTGTGATGCTGGTGGCATGATACAACAGATTTTTATTTATTTATTTGAGTAAGCTCTTTAGATAGCTGAATTTGAAAATGCTTTTGTGGCAAAGAAGAGAGGTGACAAGAGGTATCTTCTAACATGGGTGATGTCAGTTCCTTTCCTTTATACCTCTGAAAAAGAGGTTAGAACTAAGAAAGTAATTATACTCCCAAACTCTATGCTGTCCTTCTACCTTGTTGTGGAGCATATCCAGAATATTCCCTACTGCCTAGCTTCTTTTCATAAATTGAAATAAGCAGTATGAACACACGTGTGTGTAATCAAGTGCCTCTCCTATTTATTAGCCTCTTATTGCTCTATTAGTCTTGTTTTACTATTGGTGCTCTTCATTGTGATCTCATCTCCACTCATATAAGCTGCAAGGTACAAGGTTTACCTAACTGTATATTAGGACATGAGTAATTCAGTTTGGGATGCTAATACAGCTAAAATGAGGAATCCTGTGTTCATACCTTTCCCTCTACTGGCTGAAAGTTAAATCTAGGTATGTTCATATTCAGTAATATACTTGTTACCAAATGATCTTAATGCATCTCATGGATGAAGAAAAAAATGCAGTAGCTACTTTGTTGGTGTAGTAGAGGTTCTTGCACTGGTACCTTAAAATGACATCCAGTGGTTTAGGTGGTCATGCAGGCTGTGAAGAAAGTAAAAAAACATATGAAAAAACATCTATGAAAAACGTAGATGAGCTGGAGAAGCTTGCGTGAACACAGCCAATAACGAATGCACAGATCTGCCTGTCAGGCAATCTTTAGCTATCTTACATAAAGATTGGAGTCTATGTCATATCGCCATCTATTTGCCCTGTCTGTTTCTGTCAGATAAGTCAGTCATAACTTCCTCTCCTTAAACTGTTGTGCAGCATGAATCACTGTAAAACAGTCCACCTGGCACTCAGAGGATGCTCTACATAACAGGATTCTTTATTGCCTGTATTAACTGAAGGTTAAACGTGGCTGAGTGGCTATAAATATTGGAGAATATAGAAAACTTGACAATATATCTCCAAGAGTTATTCTGGGTTGAAGACCAATTATGAAGCATCTTGAAATTTATACCTCAATGGCTCGACTTCAGGAGACAGTAGATGGCTTTCCCATCTGCTCACCTCAGAGTGGACACAGGCATTTTCCCAGATGATGAGTTTCAAGCAGATGCTATTTTTCAGTTTGCTGTTTTTCTGACTTCCTGCTGCTTGTCAGTCTGTTGCTGCAGAGGTGATCTCTGGTTGTCTTCCTCCTGTATGTTGCTCTTGAGAGCTGCCCTCAGTGTTTTAGCATGGGACACATGGGAGGCAGGCAACAGTGCAGGTGCTTGAGGGGTCCTGTTTCTCCAGCCCTTTCTCTTGAAGGTCATCTTCCCTCCAGTCTCTATGTCTAGCAGCTGATTTCCTTTCTCTTCACCCCTATGGGTGAATGTTGGTATCTCCTCAGTAAATCAGTCAAATTTTCATCCCAAGGAATGGAAACTGGAAAGATCTCCAGCTGCCAATGGTCTGCTCCACTCTTTGAAGGTACAGCTTATTTGGAAGCTCAGCTTGCATCTTTTCAGTTTCCTATTGGCAAAGATACATCTCCTACACTGGAAGCTCAGACCAGCATCATAAATACTGCAGGTTCTTGACTGGAAATTTTTATTTAGTTTTTTAATTTGTAATTTTGCCTTCCATATTCCAAAGACATTTTGCAAAATAAAAACAAGGAGCTATGGACATTTGGGAAAATCAAATCTATGATGTTTTAAGTAGAAGCATCTCCAACATTCTTGAGACCAAGTCAAGATTGGAAACAGTCTGGAACAACCACACAGGTGCAGATTCTGTTCGGTTTTAGAGCAGCAAACAGTTGGATGTACTTCCTGAAAGAAACTTCAGCTATTGTTCAGTTCTCTTCTGATAAAAAGTATTTTGAAACTTTAAAAGCAAAAGTGACTATGAGCTCTCAAGTTTTATGAAAGCAAAGGAAGAACAAATAATTTTAACATCTGTAGGACAAAAGCTTAACTGATCATCTGTGTTCATTTCTCTGCATGTGAATGGCCCAAAATCAGCAGCTATACTGAGACAATAGGTTGCAGCAATTCCAAAGTATCAATTGAGGTGTTTCATGATATTTTTCTCTCTAGATAAATACCTAGAGACACACTGATCTGCAGTGGGATCCTTATGATCAGTCAGCTCAGGCATCTGCTTTTGAAAGTGTTCCAATGTAGAGATTTATTATAATATGTATGATTACAAAACTTCCAAAGGAACCACTCTGTCACTTAGGTAAACATTTATCATATGAGGAAAAAAATGTATGCACAAATGTTGAGAAAGAGAAATACATTGTGGCAGTCTGCTTTATTCTTTCACTGTTTTTTTATTTAACAAAAAATGAAAATGGGAACAAAAATATACAAAAGATACAAGAAATTCTGTTCATTGAAGTAGTTTTCATTTTAGCATCACTTTCTTTTTCATGCAAGGATGCCATTAAAAAAGAAAAGAGATGAGATCTAACATCTTCCTCTTAAGACTTTAAATAACTGAAAATAGACTATCAACACCATATGAACAACGGCTTTTAATTTTTGGTTCTTCTATTTGACTGTACAAGCACTTCAACAATTTGTCTATTCAATATGAATTCTTGGACAGGTGAACAGGTCACCTTTGCTCACAAGGGCATTTTTGTTACTCATAAACGTAGTTCAAGAAAACGCCTTCTTGCCCACTGCTTCAGGGTGAGTACATGAAGATTTCCTTTTTAAAATCAAACACGCAACTAGAACACAGTGTTGCTCTTATTGTAATTGGGATGTAAATAAGATCAATCTGGAAGAGTAACTGAAAATTTAGAGAAAGAAGAAAGAGAAACGGTGAACCACAGTCACCTCATCTTAAGTGATTAATACCTACGTGAGACTTCTAGATTAGAAACACAGGGAAATGATCTTGCATTTCTTAATGTAGTGAGGAAGTAATATACATTATAGCAACACTGAATTGCAGAAGCATATGTAGCATAATATAAAATAAAGTCACTTTTGGTTTGTTCTTTATGCTTACATCTTATTTCTGATTTACCAGTGGATAATTGATAGATATTCCAGGTTAATATCTTTATTGTGTTTGCAGCTTGTTTGGGTTTCCCTAGCAACATGATTTTGTTAATTATCAGTACTTCCACTTTAGTTATCATCTATTTTAATACCTACAGAGATTTGTTCTGCATATGAATTGAGAATATAAAACTGCCAGAACTGCAGTCCATCAGGTTTTCTGATTCTGAATCCTGCTAGTAGTGGTTGGTCTGAGTAAATTTCTAAAGCAGCAGATAGAAGACGTTTATCTTTTGTATTGTTTCTCCTTGTGGTTTCTGCTGAGGGTTGTAATCTGAATCTTTATCTTCTTATGCCTTCAATTGTTTTATTTGTTAATCGGCCATCTTCTAGTTGATTTGTGCATATATTTATGTGCTTGCCTGTGTGTTACTTGTGAATTTTACTATCTTGGCTTATATTCTAGTGATTTTTGATGGCTAGAAAGCAGAGTAACACTAGTTTTTGTTGATTTTCATGACCAGGTAATAGTACAACTCAACCAATGCAAATGGCTACTGTAGGCAGAGATGTTAGCTTGTAAGCTTTGTAAGCAAAGATATATTTGCTTGTTTGGGAAACTATATGCTTCTAAAAAGTTTTTTTCTTG
This sequence comes from Odontophorus gujanensis, assembly GCA_013399175.1. Lineage (NCBI taxonomy): Eukaryota > Metazoa > Chordata > Aves > Galliformes > Odontophoridae > Odontophorus > Odontophorus gujanensis. The sequence goes on from VXAB01012790.1 coordinate 467,225, forward strand.
TCTAAATTTTCCTTAAGTGGAATCATACATATATCATACCTTCTCTCATTTACTGCCTCGATCCTGCTGGTGACAGCTAGCTGTCCCTGAGCCTGCATTAACTGTGAGGCAGGGTAATGAGTACAGCATAGAGAACTCTAAGATGTGCCAAATTTTGATGCATCTCTAGTGAAATTTGGATCTCTTTTCAGATTCATTTGCTCAAATATGAATCTTGACAGGTGAATGAGCAGCACAAATCTTGTACTATTCTACTTCTTGTGACCTCTGCTTCACAGCTGCCTAGAATGGTCTGATTGAAATAGCTTTGGTTGCTGAGATCATTTCAGTGCTGTTCTAACACTCCTTATGTTAAAACCATTCTTCTGTGGTTATGACATTGACGGATTTACTGAGTACTTCAAAACAGCTTTATGTTTGATGGTTCAATACCTAATTCAGGATTTTTCTTCTGTACTCGTGATTAGAGAAACAAAGTACATGGAAAAAAGAATGAAAATGACTGAGACGTGAAAAGATGCATTCAACATGGTGTTTTTTTTCTCACTCTGTTTTTTCTAGGCCTTCTAAAGTTTTTTTTTATTTTATTTCTAGTTTCCTTGTGACTTCATTTATGAAGTTTTGAGAGACTGGTTGCCTTGTCTCAGGCTTGTTTGAATGGATAATCAACCATATTATGTTAGTTTTTGGTTAGTTGTCAATTTATTGCAATTATAAGGTGTAGAGCCTAGGAAAAATAATAACTTGGAAATATTTATTTATTTATTTATTTTTATTTTTTGTTTCCTTGTTTGTTTCTGGAAAGCAGGATCAACAGAAATCTTCACTGACATCGACTCTGTCAAGCGAGGCATCTTGTTCTCTCTCCTCTGCTGAAAACACTTTCAATTCCCAAGAATCATCATCTTCCTTGACGTCCAAAGTGTTTTATTCTGAGAGGGAGTCCCTGCTTGACCTTGTTAACAACTCTGCCATGGACGAGAGTGATCAGCCTTTGACTTTCTGTGTACAGATTCAATCTGATGAGCAGCCAGAAGTAGACTGTGAAGGAACAGCAGAAAACCAGCTCTGTCCCAGTGGTGGACACCAAAACACATTAGATCTGGATACACATTGTCTAATTGTGCCAGATGCAGCAGGACAGAAATCACTAGCCAAAGGTAAGCTAATGAGAGAGGAGGTTTTGTCTGTGGAACCATACACTGTGGGAGTTTGGAATTTTCACCAGCTTCCTTTCCTCTCCCTTTCTTCGTGTTTCTGGTGAAGAGTTTTAAAGTGGCTTTATATTTTTCTCTCTTTCTTTTTCCTC
>VXAB01012791.1:0-114901 GCA_013399175.1 Odontophorus gujanensis
CTCGGATAACACCGTGACACATTTAAACTATTTTTCTTTTGTCACTCAGTGCTATCCCAGACCTTTCTCATCATCACTCTGCAGGACTGAACAACATCGATTTACTTATACATTTGATCCCACCACTCAGCTCTGATCTGTACTTATGTGGAAAAAACTTCACTTCTAGTCCCAATATATAATACTGGAAGTGTCACCCATGAACAAAATATTTGAGAAGCTGTGGATATCCCATCCCTGGAAATGTTCAAGGGCAGGCTGGATGGGGCTTTGGGCAACCTGGTCACTGGAAGGTGTCCCTACCCATGACACAGGTGTTGGAAATAGGTGGTCTCTAATGTCCTTTCCAACGTAAGCTATTCTGATTCTGTGATGTGGAATATCTCTGGATTTTGTGGTCTTGGACTCTTCCCATAATTCCTTTTTTTTCTTTTCAATTTTATATTTGTGCCTCTAATTTCAAGCATACCCTTTACTTCCCAAGCTATATATTCTTGATATAATTAAAATCTTTATTCCCCTTTCTAGTCCTGGCTTCAGAGCAAGGCAAAGCAGGCAGTAGCTGTTCCAAAATCAAGCCTCCAAATTCCTCCACATTATAATTTAATTTCACAAAAATTTGCTACAATTAGTCAGTCCAAGACAAGTGCAATTAGATCTAAATACCACAACTCCTTACACACAGACAGATCTCTATTCCAAAGTCAAAATCTTCTGTTTCATTGGGGTGGCTAGATGTCATCATCCGTTAATCTTCTCATTTCCCTTTTACCTCAGAGGACCTAGTTTCTTGTTCCAGTTTAATACAACACATGGCAACATACTTGACAAGCAGGCTCTGCTCTAATGCCAACATTGGGTTTTAAGATTTCTAGCAGCAAGGTGGAAAAGCCTCCAGCTTCCTTCTAAGATCCGAGACCTCCTAAGGATCATCCTTTCTAGAACTGGCACTTTGAGCAAAGGTTTCAGTATTACCATCTGACACCACCTAACACTTTCCTGCTTTCAGCCACTACTGAATTCATCTAGCCAAGCCAAAGCTTTTTCTGCCTTTCACAAATAACCTAGAACAATAGTCTGAGACATAGACAGCAGCAGTAGTGGTTCTTCTCATCTGCTTGTAACACTTATTAATGTAGCATTAATCCTAACACTGAATTAATTCTTCATGGAAATTTCTGTCTTCAAACACACAGAAATTACGATAACAAAATCCATTACGCAACTCACCTATTAACATAGTTTAAAAGATAAAATTAAAAAATACGCATATTGAGATTCTCAAATTAATTTATCCACTGTGATACCTTAGCTCACAAGATGATAAGAGTGTATCTCAAAGCTGTTTGGATTCAGTTCTCCACAGATTCCTGCTGTATACAGCATTTAAACAAAACTTCCTAGTCATCGTCTAAATGACAAGCTTGAGCTCTTATGCAAGTAGTTATGAACACTGTAAACGGTTTTAACTAGGCACTAGGAGCGCTTCTGTAAGGACAGAAATAATCCTGATAATGCAATCTTGAAGTACACTAAGTGTATTGCTGTAATTTTTTTGGCTGGATTTCTGGCAAATACACCCAATGAGAAGCTGTATCTGTCGTCAGTGAAGAAATAGATTTGATCATTCCCAGCACTGCTCATTGAATTCAACATCTTGCATTTCTGCACACTTGTGGAAAGGAATAAGCCAGGATATGAACTTTCTGCTTGCATATAAGGCTCTTTTAAACTTCCAGATCAAGACGTATCTCAGCTGTGACTAAGCTTATCCTTTGCATTCAAGAGCATTACACATTTTGACTACCTTGCATCTTTTACCTCCACCAGACAAACCACCCACTGCGTAACCTCCCAGTCCATGGCATTCTAACTCCTGGGCATTTAGGACCAGTGTTCATAACAGTCTGCTTCCATGTGATTCTGTGAGCTGCGTAAACTGCTTTGCATGCAAGATAAACTTCCCTGGTTCCTACCAAGAAAATTATAAAGGAAAAAGCAGGGATATTTTTGTGAAGGATTTGGGAAATGTGGAGCAAAACCTATAAAAGTTCACAGTCAGTTTTCACGGAGCTTTACTCCTACCCCATCCATAGAGATTTTTGTGCAAGTATAAAGGAAAACTGGAGCCAAAACTTGAAGAGCTGATATTGCTTAACAGAGTGACTGGAAATGTTAATGTTTTTATAAGTAGTTCTGATATGAAAGCAGATAATACTGCTGCTGCTTCCCTAAAGCATTGCATTTTCAGCTGGTTAGGTCCCAGAACTCTTAGCTGGGAATGATTTCCCATTAAGTCAGTGAGAGTCTGTATGGGAAATGTTGAATCACGGCCTGAACCACTGATTCATCACCTGAGGCAAGCACTGAGTCAGCTGCAGGAGCACAGGGGAAGGCAATGCACCTGTGTGACCGGAAGGGGGGGAGTCTGGCTCCACCTCTCCCAGATCCCATTTAAGGGCTGACCACCACTGGGGAAGGATCTCTTGTTGGAGATCCCTCCCCTGTGGAGTCCTGGGTGAGCCTTTATTTACTGGTTGTCTGTATACCATCTGGATAAGCCATACAAAATATACCATCTACCTCCATTATTTTCTGTGGATACTATTCTTTTGGGTTATTCACCCTACAGAGTCATGTCTAGTTTGGACCACAGGATTACAACCTAACAATACACTTGAATGCAGTGAGCAAAGGGAATCTGGAGTCAACTAAACCTGTACAAGAAAAATGGACCAACACTGAGGAAGATCCAAAAGCTTGGTCATGCCTGGCAGTCCACTCCAAAAGCATGTGACTCAGTGACAATTCTAAACAGATTAAGAACCATATTAATGAATATCATTACCAAACACTTATAAAACACACACATTCTCAGTGGAAGTTCTGCTCCTCAAGCCTACCTTGCTTTAGCTATAAAGAGAGCAGCATCACCCAAACTAATGTCCCTGGAAATAGCACCCTCAGAATTGAAGAGAAAGTAATAACGTTTCAGTACTGGCACCTCTGATCAATTATGGAGCTTAGACACAGATTTGCATTTTGGAAAGCAGTCTAGACTGTTTAAAACTTACTATCAACAAATGTACACCATTAATAATCACAATTTCTATGAAAGTGAACACTCTGAATAAAAGCCACTTCGTGAAGTGGCAGTCAAATAATGAACTGCTTTGCTAACTTATGAAAGCATTAGTAGAAATGAAAAGTAGAAATAAAAGCACTAACTTCTTAATTTACACTTTTCTTAGCAGTTAACAACTTGTACTTGGTTCACTATCATAACTGTGTATAGTTATCCCCCACAGAATGGCTTCATTCTTCATTATTTCTTGTTAGGTATGTTGAGTAGAATTTTCTTAAAAAAAAAAAAAAAATACTGTAATTCTACATTTATATATGCAAAGTTCTTCAAAATAACTCAGGTTTATGTATTGTGAAGTCTTACCTCATCAAAAGAGAACAGCTCAGCAGCAGTTACAGCTGTAAGTTAATCAGAAACACTGCTTTGAGGAGAAAAACCCTTAATGTTAATGCCCAGTTCCTGCAAAACACTGCTCTATGGGGCTTAGTGGGGTATCCTCTACCAACACCCGAGTGTGCTCAGAACACGTGAACAAGGGGAAAGCTCCTTACAAATCCAACACAAATGCCAGAAAAAGAGCAGCAGTTTGGATGACAATACAGAACAAATCTTTGGCAAAGCCAGAAGTCTATCCTGTATCTAGAAAGGCACAGAGGGTACAGTTGTACAGACTGACAGATGGCAGCAGTTTGATGCCATTTGTTATTCAATCTGGAAGATGTTATCCAAAGGACAAAAAATGACTAAGGAGCAATTGTTTGGTTTAGAGCTCTGCAAGTGTGAGACATTATTCCTCTTACACTGCAGGATTCAGAAATAAACCAGGAGTCCTATGTTTCCCTAAATAGATTTTATTAAAAGCAAAGAAATAAAATTTTTATGAAGTATTAAGAACCTTTTTCCCACTCTCCTCTTCTTTCTGCTTGTCTGACGTGCAAGTCTATTAAACCTTCACTGACAACTGTTCCAACCCAGTTACAGAATGGTACAGAAATAGGCCAAGTAATAAATCCAGCCTTTACAGATAAGGATGAAAGGAAAGGACAGTTTCTTAGAAATCTGACGTTTCCTTGTTGTCATTAGGGTAGTGACGCTCACTATCAGTGGATAGATGGTACAGTATTCTGATGTTCTCTTCCACAACACATTAGGTAGTACGCCAATCAAGGCGGAAGAAAACCCCAAAACACCTAAACTAAAATAATTTGCTTTCCCTTTTAGAAAAAGTTACCCTTTCAATAATTAGTTTGAAAATCAAGTGATCCATTCCAAGACTACTCCAGAAAGCATTCATTACTCTAGAGTTGGTTTTGCTTGTTGGTTTTCCCATCTCATCTCTCCTCCTGTGCTTTCAATTCCTCTGAATGCTCCCTGCAATTGCAACGTCAAGTAGTACATCTTCAAACTAAGAATTGCATCCATTAAGTGTATTAGTGCATATATGTCAGTGGCCATGTATATGTGTCAAAATACGGCCCTCTCTGTATGGCATATCTGCAAAAGCCCTCCTCAAACATATGCAACCCAGTGACTTCTGACTGTTCTTTCTGTGTCTTGAAACCTGTCTGTATGACAATAGTGTCATCTGTTTACAAGTCTGGAAGTAAGTTGAGTTCAATTTATTTCTTTAAATTCAAATTCTCCTCAGGTAATGATTTATTTGCTTGTGCAGTTGAAGTTTATTCTGCAGCTCAGTTTTAATCTTTGCATCCTGGCAAAGCTTATCCTAGTCGGGATAAAAATAGCAAAAGAGGACATGTGAAGCACACTTTCCGTTTCCTTACTGATAAAATATTTTTTCTTTTAGATCAAAACTCTGCAAGAATATTTTACAGTCTTTTATAGGGGAAGTATAAACTTCATTCAGAGAGAAGTACTATCCAGTTATAAATTTTGCATAGTAGGCTCAGGAGATATACTTAAAAATAGCCTTCATTGTCATCTTTGCATCAAACTACAATATTTGCTATAATAACACAATTTGTAGCATCTCTGTTGTGTGTCATGCAGCCAAATTAAATTGCAGATGACTTATTTCTATTCCTTTGACAGGTCACAGAAATCCTTGTCCTACTCAGAGGTTCTCTTTACACTAATCTTGCTCATCATCTGTTGAAAGAGGGCTCCAAATCCATAGAGTTCCGTTACACTGCAGTGTGCCTTAGGAAGGGACAGATAACGTTCAGTCTCTTGCTCTAATGTTGCCAGTACTTTACATTTTTTTTTCAAACAACTCATTGGATTTGAGCAAACATTGCCATGGGCAATCAGCACACAGTAAAGCCCAGAAGAGCCCTGAAGACTTAAGGCTTTATCTGATGCACTGCTTTTTTAATCTACTCTTTGGTAACTGATAGTAAAAACCCCTCCAAGCTTCCGATCACCTACCTCATGAAGAAAATGGCAGCAAAGACATATTTTTCAGTTTCAAACTTGATCTCTTGTCCTCTCCTCAATGGCTTTAAAGGATCTCTGAGACAAGCTCTTGCATGCAGATGTATCACTTATCTTTCCTCTCTTCTCAACATTCATCTTCCACATTTTCCTCTCCCCAATCATCTACTAGTGGCAACTGAAGGCATCATCACCTTTTCTACTGTAGTGTTAAATGGCCTAAAAATTCTGGCTTCAATTTATGCTGGAGAAATTGGAGATTTGTAGCTTTTTTACTTTTGTCACTGATGCAAGTAGTTGAGGAATACTGAGCAATACAGCACCGCAAGGCAGTTTCTACATACTGTTACTTATACATAAACAAAACTGACTTCTGTAGTCTAAAATTTAAGTCTATGAGTCTCAGAGACAATGAAAATAAACTTTGGAGTTTTTTGTCTTTTAAAGTTGGAAGCTTAAAAAGACTGTGTCAGAGCTCATTCCAAAACACAAGACAAGGTACTTAGCCAAAATCCTCTAATTGAAGCTACTTATAATCTGTAGAGAGAGAAACAAATCTCACTGACTCTCTCAATGATAACTGCCTTACTTTGCTTATTTGTGCTGCACATCCATTTTAAGTTGTTTTCTATATTTATTTCCTTAATTTATTACCAAAAACAACAAAAAAAGGTAAGTGTAGGGGACTTTGAATTCACTCTTTGAAGTGCACAACATATATAGATTTTAAGTCACATACTTTGCCTACACTAACTAGCCGTTTCTAATTATCATTTCCCCAAATTAGCACATTATCATTTCTCTGTAGAGAAGCAGAGCAAGTCAAACGTTCCACTGCTTACTGTCTAATGGATGATTTATACCTTTTTGGAGAGAGAGTAAAGTTATACCACAGTGGTCTGGTCTCATTTCATGGCTATAAATGTTCACACAAGGTTCAAGGCACCAAAACACCAATTACTTTGGGAACAAACGATTCACAAACCCAGACGTTACACGACCACATAAAAAGTTTTTGCTCTCCTAGTTGTTCTTGCTTGAACCAGAGAAGACTCAAATCAGAATAAATGTTCCAAAATAAAGGTGATCTGAAGGCACTACATCCACAGTTAATTCACAAATGCCAAATCTCTCTTTTGATTTCACTATCACGAACAAAACTGAATTGGAAGTAAATGCTTTTATGTCTCATTGCTTTCTCCTTTGACATTTGGAAGTTTAGACTGTACCATCAGATTTTTGAGGAAAGAATAGAAAAACTGGTGCAAACCACTCATTGTTCTCTTTGTTTGTGTTCATTGCCTAGGGTGAATTGCAATGGTTTTCTACTGGAATTTGCTATTTTATATGTAGGTAAAATAAAAGGAGAAAGTGAATAGTATAAAAAGGGACCTGTTTGGAATATCTTAATTATGGAAAATAGAGTATACTGCATGTTAATTTGGCACGATGTTGGACATGACACTTCCACTTGGTCCTTCCCAAACACTTTGGACAGAGCAGAAGGGGTACTTTTGTCACAGATCTTAATGCACTGTAGAATCATAGATTGCCTTGTATTACAAGGGACCTTAAAGACCATCTGGCGCCAACTCCCAGCTCCAGGCTGGCACATCTACTACTGGAGCAAGCTGCCCAGGGGCTCACCTAACCCAGCCTTGAATGCCTCCAGGTCTGGGGCACAACTGAAAAGAGCCTGGCACCATTCTCTGCACCGTCCTTTCAAGCGTTGGTAAGATTCCCCAAGCCCCTAAGATCTTCTATCACACCCCATGCTACCATTCCCACAACTATTTGCATTAACTACAGCATCTCACAAATGGCAAAACTGCATGTTTAGAAGAATGTGCAACAGAACAATTAAAAAATGACGTAGAATTGCTCCACTCCTCAAATTCAAGCAATTAGTAAGCAACAACATGGAACATAAGGGTTTGTATTTCTATTAAAAGGAAATAAAGAAAGAAAAACAAAAATATTTCAAACAACGTTTTGTAACTGTTTTGGCTACAGTCACAGTTACAGGAATCAAATTCCAGCCACACTGTAATATTGAGATGACAGCCTAAATTTCCACATCATTAATATTTTGTGGAAATGAACAGATAAATAGTTCAGTGGGAAAAACAAACAAACAAACCACATTTCATCCTTGCATGCAATTTTATTTTCCTAGACAGAATTACATGAGCATTACTCACAGCGGAAAAACAAAAAGCCAGATCCCTGAGGAGTTCCATATAAATGAACTACCAACCCACCAAAATAAAATTTTCATGGCAGGTTCCATGATCATAGAAGAATATGAGTGAACATAAGTTTTGCCCTTAAAGAGTCATGTAAACACAGTGAAGAGCTGTTGAAGCGTACTAGCTGTAAATGCCATGTTTAAACAACAAATTCCTGGACAGCTGATATTTGTTTCATGAATGAGCTAAAGATTTAGCCATGCTGTGCTCTTATTTTCTGAAAGCTTTAAAATAATTTGAACAAACTTCACTGTGCAATAAGATAATTAAACTCAGTCTTTACTTGAAGATCATTTCATGTGCTTTGTCACTGAAAAAAGTCTACAATTACAAATAAACAAACAAAAACAAACAAACAAACAAAAACATAAGAACCTTCTGAATTCATGTGGAGACATTATCCTTTAAGCTGCATCATCCTTTACACAATAAGACATTTGCTGGAGTTTGGCAAGAGGACAAAACAAACCTAAATCTGGCAAAAGTAACCCCTTGAGAGAATAAGCAAGAAAATATGATTGTTCTGTCAGAGGTGGGAAGACGAAGGGTTAGAGCATGAAAAGTTTGGAAATAACCCATTAAGTGGGGTAAAAATGGAAACACTTGGAGATATGAAATGAAACACAAAGTAAATAAGACAAAAATATGCTCAAGTCAATTTGGATTCTGTTACGTGACAAAGCCATTTATCTTAAGGATAGATCTTCTGATCATATTTTTAACATATATATATATATATGTTTGTTTTTTTTTTTTCAAGCAAGAATCCTCACTGCTCAGTTTACATGGAGCTTTTGAATACCATCAACGAAATGATTTATACCTTTACATTGGACATGTTCACAACTTTAAATATGCTGGCTAATTCAATCTATTTATGCCTTTTTTTTTTCTTAATTCAAACTACTGTAAATGAAACAATATGACAGAAAGAAAAGCTTTTCTTGTGTTGTTTTGAAATCTAGTCCCTAAGGAAAATAACATTTAAAAGAGTGAAAAATTCTGTGTTGCATGGAAGAGTTGGAAGTGAAATATTTCAGTGGTGGAAAAGGGTTATTTCTTGTTGAAATTAAAATGAGGGTTTTTTTGGCTGCATGTAATGTAAAATAAAACCATTAAGCAAGACACAGAACTGGGTCACAAAAGACAATCAAAGCAGGTGCACTAAAGGTGACTGACCAAACTGTTCTAAATCCATGCAGCATTGCAGCTGAGCCAAACGAGTAATCTTGAACATTTGGCATACATTACCATAAAACTTGCCAATCTGGACAGATGAAACAAGCAAAATGATGAAATATAGTGTGGTTATCTCCACCTGGTCTCTCAGGTACCTTGTTTTGTCACAGAAATACAAGGGTGTTCTAATAAACATTTGTTCAGTTACAGTGAAAAATAAACAAGCTATATATATATATATATATATAATGTCATTGTACATCCAACCCCACTTGGGGCTGGAATAAAACAAGTCTTCAGCCATTGGAATGTAAAAGCACCATAAAAAAAGCCTCTTTCCTGGAAGCCTTCTGCTTCACTGACAACCTGGTCATTAGTACATTTCAGAGGAAAAAAAAAGGAAAATGAAAAGAATAAACAAGGATGTACTGAGTGCATTTTTTTTTTAATTACTTTATGTCTATAACAATTACCAAACATACTCCTATTAATAACAGTTTGCTGTGATTTCAGTGATATGCAATTGTACTAATTTAATGTTGCTTCCTATGGTGAGTTTTCCTATCTTGCGGTCAATGCAAAGATCAACTCTGTACTATTCCATTCCCTCCTACACCATCACACTGCAGAAAAAACACGGTGTGCAAATGTCAGTTCTTTGCTCTAGAAAACACTAGATAGAAACCCATGTTAGTGAAACAAAGGAGTAAGTTCAGTCTAGTCTCTGGTTTGTGATTATCTGCAAGCTAACGTAATATATATTTTGTCTTGACATAATAAACTGATCCGAAATGAAACATTAGAGTAGCTGGTGGTGATAAGGAGGTTCATTGGCATTGCACTGTAAAGAAACTTGCAGGGTTTATAACTAATGCACATCATTAGAGAATGCAAATGAAATCAGAAATTACACATCTCTGAAGTAAAATTTGGAGTTAAACGACCCTCAAGTGACTAATTCATAAATATATATATATATGTAACTATTCAAGCTCATGCAAACTACTAAGAAAACTGGGGAAACTGAACTTGGTGATGAGGCCAGGAAATGCTTTCTTTCACCCTGCCAATAGATGCATCACTAAACACAGCACAAAAAAAAGCCGCAGCTGTCTCCTCTTGTGCCCAACACTCTGGCAGATCCTCTGCTGGTTTGGACTGATACTAAATTAGCAATTTTGCAGTCTGTGTGTCTTATCCTTCTATGCTTAACCACCAAGCTGTTTGTGGAATCAGACAAGATATTCATGTACAACGGAGATCTTGGACAGAGCTGACTGAGTTCCAACAGCATTAAATCTGGTTAAAAGCAGAAATGTAGCAGTAGATCTGGGAATGGTCACAGCAAAAAGAAAACAAACATAAACCTCAGATATTATGTCACACACACAGGGAAACAAATCTAAGAGGAAAGGAAGTTTCTTTGTCAGTTTCATGTATGTAGTCACATTTGTCAACGTAAGATAAAACATTAAGCAAGCTATCACCTGACCCAATAGAGAGTGGGGAAGAGTGAAAAAGGTTGCCCCTTATGAGATCCATTTCCAATACTGTGGAATGATTTGATGATAAATTCACTTAAGTGCTACACTTTAAAAACAAACCAAGTCTGGAAGTCCTCACTGCGCTTCCAGGTAAGCAAAATGACCACTGCTGAGACCAATGTTCAAGAGCATGGGCAGACCACGATTATATTCTCCAACAAATCAAAAACCTTCTCTAATCTTCAGCAACAAAAACCAATTCCAATTTAAGAGTTCTTATTCTGAATACACGACAATGAAATTGTCAGAATAACATTTAGATATGATTTACCTATCTTTTTGAATGGTCTCATTGATTGATTCAGTAAAGAAATACAGAATCCAACCTTTAAATATCACAAAAGTAGCACAGAAATATACTAATCATCAAGTAGACAAAAAAAGCTGCCATATGTAACATGCAATGCCCAAATACAATTAGTATGTCTCTACACACACCAGCTTCTAGAGTTCAAAGACAGAAGTAACAGAGGTAAGGTCTAGAGCCTGCATGGAAATCCACAAGTGGAACTGATTGTTCTCACAGTACATCTCAAGAAGAGCCAAGATGGTATGCTCATGGTACACAATGTTCACTTTCTCCTCTGCTGGAAGGGTCAGGGACTGAAAAGGGAGGAGAGAGACAGAACAAAAACAATAGTCTACAGCTAACTTCTTAGTTGTGGTATTAGATTTTGCAATCAAAACTAACCAAATCCAAAACTAAGATCACAACAGCCTGTCACAGCTCAGCACTAGCACCATCTCCAGTTTTGCAGCTACTGTCTTTGTGCTAAGGCATTTAGATGCATTGCTTGAAGTAAATCAAAAAGGTGACATTACATTTACCTACTAGGAGAGCAGAAAAGTTGTTATCCACCTCCTCCACACCATATTCAACATGAAAGTTTCATAACTACCTTCTTGTGACCTGCTGAAGCAGCTCAGCTCCATCAAGTGCAAGCGAAGACTCCATGACATGTTTTCCATACCTACACAAATTTCCCACTCTCATCTTTTCTGAAACACAACAGTGTGCATTATAAGTAAGGAATGCAGCTCCTTTTTGAACTTCTCTGTTTCTAGCTCTTCATCCTTGAAAAAAATTCAAGTGGGCAATAAACATTCCTCCCTTCCTCCACACCATTCCTCATAATAGTAATCTGTTCAAGAAATTGCCTGCTGCTGCTGAAATGACAATAACTGGATCATTTGCAGCAAAGCAGTCATATTCAAACATAAAATGCAGTAGAATGCAACCACTTGAGACAGTACTATATTAAAGTGACTAATAAAGGGACCAGCTCTTTTACTATTAAAAGTACAGTGACACTTTCTACTCAATTCAGTGAAATTTGGTTTGGGCCTAATCTACCCCTTTCGAAGCATGAAGTCTAATTTCCATCCCATGCTCCCAGAAGCAAACAAGGAAAAGCCTTGACATTTTAGCCTGGGTCTCTCTTCTGTATGGCATTTTTTTTATTTTACAGTTCATTTGTCTCAGAAAAATTCAGTTGTATAAGTAATCACTTAAGAAAAATAAAGAACATCATAATTGTGTTCAAGAAATGTTTAGGTGTAGTACTAAGGGACATGGTTTAGTGGCGGAATACTGATGGCAGGTGAACTGTTGGACTAGATGATCTTAGGGGTCTTTTCCAATCTTAGTGATTCCATGATGATTCTATAATCAGAAAAATAATATTGAACTATAGGAAGCTATACAGTTTTAAGTCTTTATCCTGGCTTTATTCAAGTAAATCAAGTAAAATAAATAAAAACCTGTACCCAAGTTCAGCAGTTTATGTCCTCACCTTTCTCCTTTACTTTGAAACAAACAAAGGAATGATATTAGAAAAGGGGGAAACAAAAAGAGGTTTTGCTAGAGCATTTCAATATCATCTTTTCTTTCTTTAGGAATTTTCTGCCAATAGTTAAGTCAACACTCAGTGAAGAAATTGGGCATCGCTGTATTTTGGTTATTCTGCCTTCTAAAAAGACACTGTGGAATATCACAAGAACAACCCATGTACTTAACAAGAGAGAAAAAAAAAAGACAGATGACTACCTGTCCTTGTTGGCTGCCTAGTAAAGGAATGCTAAAATCATGTGAAAGTATACTGACAGTCATGCAAGAAAGTCCAAATAGAACTGTACATAAAGTAAACCTGCAATATTTCTTTTTTTTTTTTTTGTTGTTCTTTTTTTCCCAGCTAGAACTCCTTCCTGTGATGCTAATCTAAACACAGTCCTTCTCCCATGCATGCCTGGCCATTCACACAAGCCCAAGCAGACAAAATCTCAGTATCACCACTTCTTAACCACAAAACATTCTCATTCATGTGCCCAATTTGTATCCCTTCTGTGGTTTAGGTCTTAATGTTTAATCCATACTGATGCACTAACTGATCTCAGCAGGATACTCACCAATAGACAAGAAAGGCAAATTCACTGATTTCTGTTCTCTTGGTTGGACTGGTTTGACCTGCCCAACTCAAAAGCACCAATTTCAAAGAAAGTTCAATCTGCCTCAGGGAGGTGGGCATCCAATGCATATGTAATCTTTCGGAAATGTACCAGCTAAAAAAATCTAAAAAGACTTTACCAAGAACATGTGAAATGCAATTTTTCAAATGTTTACAACTTTGCCAAATGTGGGTGGATTTTCAGAGGTGCAATAAAAAAGCATATCCATGCTATAAATTTCAAATCCCTCCACTATACAGAAACCTAGATGTTCAGAGAAATTGTACTCAGTCCTTTATTGTCAGCAAATCAAGCCAACATTGCAAAGATGTTCACTGAAAGTTTGCCAGTTCCACTGAAACAGCAAACTGATATAACCTAAAGTAATAATATAAAATAAAAAAGAAGTAAGAAACTTCTGCAGTCTTCAGCCACAAACCTTAAAAAAAGAAAAAATAGCATAATCTTAACATTAAGCATTATCTGAAGCATTTAAATGCTTCCTTGAAATTAACATGAAGGTTAAAAACAGAAAAAAAAAATACTATTTGAACATTTTTTCAGTACTTTTATGGATTTCAGCACTGTTAATCAACTGAATAGCATAATTTTACAAATTCTCCAGGGAGAATTGTTTGACAAAAAGCTGTAGAATTAAAACAAAACAACAACAAAAACCTATATTAGATTTCTGTTTGAGGGTCAAGTGAAATTAAAAGGGGCTTATTTCAGTGACATGTTTTTTGGTTTTTGTTTTTCTTTTTTTGAAGTTTTGATATTGCATTGCTTCTTATCACATGATACAAAACATACCACATTATTTCTTAGCAGTATGTATGTAACAGTATACTACTGGAAACAAATACAGTATTTTGACAGTGCTATTTGAAAAGCTGCATTGTTTATGAAGAAAAAGAACTACATTCTAGGTGCTGTGTTCCTTAAGTTATAAAAAATGTTAATCAAGTTTTTTAATCACATTATATGCTTGAAAAATGCTGGCTCTTAATCAGCAAAATACATGCCCTAAATGTGGTATAACATTAACCTTGTCGAAAGTAACTGATCATTATTGGTGCAAGTGCTATGAAAAAGTGGAGGAGTAGAATGCTTACCAGTGAATGTTTTCAGAACTGATATATTTCCCGTGAATAATAATAATGAGCTTCATACCACATGGTTTGAATGAACACAAACCTCACCAACTCCACCACACCATGTGGTACCCTGAGAACTGCATGCCTGGCTTAAGAAAGGTTTGGGATTTTATCCTCTACTTTCCACTCTTAATATCACGTTATCATTTTTTCCCAACATCGTGGGAACCAACATCTTGCCACTTTTACATTCCACCTGAAGATTTCTCAGTACAGCTTCGTGGACCTTGAGCTTTAATTAAGAAACAATTATTCACAATATCTGAAACAAAAAAATACATGTGTTTGGATTCATACTATCTTATGAGAATGTTCCAGTGGACCAAAAGGTTTACATCTTGAACTCACGTATTTACACCATAGGGAATGCTAAATTTTGGTGTCAGGGTGAAAACCATAGACTAAATAAAGTTCAAGAAGGAAAGTGATCACATTGCAATAAGGCATTGTTCAGGATACACTACTTAATATTTTAGGGTTCCTTGCTAGACACTGAAGAAAAGTTCTTATCTGTGCTGCAGATTATATGGGGAACATTAGGTTCAGAGAACAAAGGAAATTTAAGACAGCGTAGACAGTGCGATGTAAACACAGTGGCAACAAATACGTAGAGACAAACCTAAACAGGAAGAAACAAGTCACAGAAACTTGATGAAGCAGGTGATGCAGCCACACTGATGTAAAACTATGGCCTTTCAGACTGAGCACAGCTGTGTTTTCCACAAATCCTCCAAGCTCCTTCTTGGACAAGATGAGTCACCCAAAGGTTGTGTGCCCTCTTTGGCTGGATAACCCCTTATATATATATAACCCATGTATATATATATATATACATGTATGTATGTATAGATAATATTCTGTAAGTTGCACTTGTTGCAAAAGCCCTCCTTCTTATTAATGAATCCTACTGGTGGTCATCGTTTAGAGAGAAAACAGAGCCTAAAAGAGGGGTGGACTACATTAGAGAATCAAGTTATCAACAGGGAACAAATCAGCAAAGCCTTCGTGGTTCTCATTAATAAAAAAATTCTACCACGAAGAACTTCCCCTGGTATGAAACCTATCTCCCTAGACAAATGGTCCCTGGATCAAAAGAATGAACTCAAGAACATTAACAGAAGGGTTGCAATATTGCAGACATAATATGCTAAATGTCAAATAGGTCCACTATATAAATAAGACTGACTGATTATCTTGTTTTTGTGTTTCCTACTTGATTAATCCCAATGATTACACTTTCCTATTAATTTTGGTATATTTTTTACTGAGGAAAGTGCTTGCAGAGATGCTAAGCAAGCCTGTAATTTGATGAGTAAAAAGCATCTTTCTTGAGCATTACACTTCGATCAAAGCTGCTTCTTCCTATAAGTGAAAATCAACACCCACATCACTGTTTCTCATATATGCAGTTCCCACGCCTATTAGACAAGCCTATAGGCCATTCATTGCCTTTTTTATTGCTAGCTATTGATAGTACAGATGCTATCTCAGCCATCACTGTACTTCTAAAGGCCCTTCTGGGTTGAAATCTTTTCCTTTAGAACAACAAAACAAAACAAACAAATAACATTTATTTCAAATTTAGGAAACAGAATTACCTGATCTTCAGTATTGTCCATGTAAAAGCAATAAAAATTCATAATATTTATAGGAAAATATATATATTCAAGATTTATGGAAATAATCTGGACACTAACATGTCTCAGCAGATTAATTTTATGTTAAATATATACCATTTAAGAAAAGAGACCAGTGAGAGTTAGTAAACTACAGAAAAGGTCAGCTGAGCTTTGATGATAAAATATTTATTATGACTGAAAACTGGAGGGATTCACACCAAGGTTTATAACATAAACTGCAGCAGCTAGCTGGTGAGCAGAAGTTAAGTAAGAGTAAACCCAGGGTAATGCTCTCACAAGTGGTGCCTTTTGTACACTGTGTTGTATAATAGCACATTTAATACAGGCATTTAAAGTCCTGTCTTTGCCAGTCTACCAGTCCATCTGCTTCTGATCTTATATTCACCCCTACTGAGTACAACCTGTAACAGAGGGTGCCTGGCTGCATTCCAGTGCTTTGTACTAACACATGTTGAACTCCTCCAACTCCCACAAAATAACTGTGCAGGAACCTCACAATGTAAAAACTTCAGCATCAAACTAGTTAACCATCAACAAGAGGATGCTTACCTTACTATTTGGGGTCTTAAATGTTTCAGTGTATTATAATGTCAGCCTTAACTGGACAAAGCAGAAAGCTTCATCTCATAAATCAAATGCCAGTCAAGCCTGTAAGAACAGCAACTGCTAGTCTGTAAGGAGACAAAGACAATGGAATCATAAATCCAGGGGAATTTTATTGATTAAACCCTTCCAAGAGAGCCACTTGAGCCACTATTTGCTATACTGTATGGGGTCATCCATCAGAAAGAAACTGTTCAGCCAATTCTTTATCCCTGTTTTCTATTTAAGCTGCTTAGAGTAAGATGTTCTTTACCTGATCTGAATAGCCATTGTACAAGAGAAGAAAAAAGAAAAAAGAGAAAAAAGAGCCAGAAAGTATATTCAGAGCTATGAGATCTAGTATTACCATCATACAACAGTTGATAACTCTGGGCAAGTGGGTCCCAGAAGTGCATAAGTTGATAGATAATTTAAGGTGTTTTAAAGTAGTGCAGTGTAAGGCTCATACAAGACCTTGAGAAGGCTAAAAACAACATTAATAATATTGCTCAAAACAGAAATGGTCATTCACTTACTGTGCGACATTTAAACCAGTTGGCTGTGTTGTTATACTTCCTTTTAACACAGAAAGGTAAGCCTAGAAAGCTAAAATTTGTGTATCTAAATCAAAGATGGTCACTCTGAGTTCACCTGATCTTCATGGAAAGCACCAGGGACTTCTACAAGTCTATCTATCAGATCTGCCTTAACTAATTCCATTAGCATGTTCAGAGGCTGAGGTAGATTAAAGAAAGACAGAACAAGATGAACAGGTATCTAATTCAGTTAGGACAAACACGGAGAGGACAGAGCTGCACATTTAATATTAATCTGCAAATCTTCAGCATTCTCTTCTTTACCAAGGTTTCGTATATCAGCACCTGCTCTAGAACAAGATACTCAAGTCTACTTTCAAGGATGTACTGGGGTCATCTCACTTTCAAATTATAAATAATTCCCCATTTTTATCCAGCAGCTTCTCAAAGTAATACAGCCAAGTATTGCAGCTAATTTCCCTCATTTATGAAATCCTTTCTTTTACACACATTCCTTAAATTCTGCAGTACAGCGAAGCCCAGATCAGAGCTCCTCAGATGCAAGTGCTCCTTCAAGGTAGGTGTTTTGCTCCATACTATGTACCATGCTGGCCAGGCAGCAAAGCCTGAGCTTGGATCAGTGGCCATCTGCATAGGACACAGCTGAAAATAGGAAGGTCAGATCTGCAGTATCCTTTAGAAGGAAAATTCGCAAGTGGAACTTGAACTATAACTGGACTCAAAAACTTCCCAGGTGTAGGTGAACAACATATGTGCCAGCTTATTTCCTCACTTTCTTACTCACTTTGATTTTTTCCAGTAGTCTATGACAAACTAATCTCATCAAACAAGACACAAAGGAATGCCTGTCCATCTCTTCCCCCATTTAATTCACTCTCTACTTCATAGTCAAGTCGGTATTTGAACCTCCTTCTGCAACTTGAGTACTGAAGTACACCCTGAATGACTACGCGAAAAGCAGAGAGAAAAGGATCACCTGCTTTGGAACAAATCAGTAGTTTCTAATACCCATTGGTGGAAAACAATGCAATGGAGATCTCCAAGAGCCTATAGTGAACAAAAGGTCTTAGACAAGAGAGACAAAGCTACACTTAATTTATCCAACATTATTTGGATCCTGATGGGCTTTGGACAATGAATTGTTCAAAACTGTAATGACCACTCCTAATGCAAAGTGGAGGCACAGGTAGAAGACAGCGTGAAAAGAGCATGGAAGTAGCAAAGGGAAAGGGTGATGAAGAATGAGACATTCATAGTTTTGTTTCTGCAATAGTCACATTTCTATATAAATAACTTTACCCATTATTAATGTAGTTTTTTCATTCCCTTGTTCTGGAATGGTTTTATCTGAAGAGTTTCGTCAGCTGTTGGTTGCACCCTTACATGAATATGTATAGCTGTCATTTCATTTTTAAAGACAAGCCACTGACATCATAATCTAAAGTGATTCATTTACAGAGAGCTTCCTCAGGAGGAAAGCCTACCAGAGAAGTTGTACAGAAGTTTTCCAATTCCACTTGATGCAAACCAACACTTAACTGAGGACTTCCCACCCTTCACTCTACTGCTTATTAACCACACACTCTGTAGCAGGAAACCAGCAGTTTACAACAACATCAATAACACATGAGTATCATGCCATTTTAAAGAAGTAGTACTGACCTGATCTAAACTGTTTTCATACACATCAAGGCCTCATGTTTTATTTTAAGAACACAGAGCTTTCTGTACTTTTTACAGTCAATAAAAATAAATAAATAAAGTTTATCCACCACAACACATTTGGAATTAACAAAAGCCACAGGTGTACAGGCTGTAACAAGTCTGGAGAAGATCTGTAACACAATTGATTAATGCTAAATGGACAGAAAACTAAATATCAGGTCCATTCAATAGCTGTGAACATACAAAGTAAATTATAAGATTATAAAATGCAGATTACTTCAGTTAATAGGTTTTGATCTTCTCATGGCATGTGTGGGACAATTGGGGGATCAGCCACTATGGGTTCATGAAAGGCAGCTTCTGCTGAACCAACCCGATCTCTTTCTATGATCTAGTGACCCGCCTGGTGGATGACAGAAAGGTTGCTGATGTGGTCTACCTTGACTTCAGCAAAGCTCCTGGCACTGTCTCCCACATCACTGTCTTGCTGAAGCTGGAAGCCCATGGTTCACCCTCAACTGGGTAAGGAACTGGCTGGAGGGCCAGGCCCAGAGAGTAGTGGTGAATGGACTTAAGTCCAGACAGTGACCTGTCATGAGTGGTGTTCCCCAGGGATCAGTACTAGGACCTGTCCTCTTCAGTATCTTTATTGATGACCTGGATGAGGGCACTGAGTGCACCATCACTAAGTTTGCAAATGACATCAAGTTGGCAGGAAGCGTCAGTCTGCCTGGGGGTAGTGAGGCCCTACAGAGGGATCTGGACAGCCAGGCTGAAGCCAATGAGATGAGGCTCATCAAGACCAAGTGTTGGGTCCTGCACTTTGGCCACAACAACCCCAGGCTGAGCTATAGGCTTGGGGCAGAGTGGCTGGAAGACTGTGTATAGGAAACAGACCTGGGCGTATTGGTGGATGCTTAGCTGAACATGAGCCAGCAGTGTGCCCAGGTGGTCAAAAAGGCCAATGGCATCCTGACTTGCATCAAAAATAGTGTTGCCAGCAGGAGTAGGGAAGCAATTGCTCCCTCTAACTACCTGAAGGGAGGTTGTAGCAAGCTGGGGGTCAGCCTCTTCTCTGATGTAACTAGCAATAGGACGAGAGGGAATGGCCTCAAGTTGCACCAGGGTAAATTCAGACTGGATGTGAGGAAATGCCACTTTTCTGAAAGAGTTGTCAGGCACTGGAATGGGCTGCACAGGGAGGTGGTGGAGTCACCAACCCTGGAGGTATTCAAGGAATGTCTAGACCTTGTGTTGAGGGACATGGCTTAGCTCTAGAGAACTATTGGTGATAGGTGGATGGTAGAACTGAATGATCTTGTAGGTCTTTTCCAATCTCGGTGATTCTCTGATTCTGTTAAATTCCTCCACAGTAATAAGATAAATAATAATAAAAAATAACAACAACAAATAAACATTTTCAACACCTCAGTGACAACCCTAGGTGTTCTACGATTCTTTAGGACTTGATACAGAGCCATCTTTAAGGCAATCCTGTCCAAATGCACCAGAAGCATTTGCCTAGGTGAATCTGATTTTTCCCTGAAAAAAAAAAATATGTTTTTGATCATGAAAATTCTCTTCATACCTTGACACTTATAAGATGAAAAACAGATGTAGCCCAATCCTCCATTAAATACAGAGTGACTGCAAACCCTCTCAGACTTTCCAGAAGTTCAGAATAACATGAATTCTGACACATAGACTTCAGATTTGTACATTACCATTGGGTTGCTAAAAAAAAAAAAAAAAATAGAGAAATAGAAGCAAAAGCAGAAGCCAAGGGGAATACTACACCAAAATAAAAATAACAAGAAAAAAAATACAGAGGCTCGAGAAATCTGTTCGAGCAGCATGAGCAGAGATAACCCTGGACAGCTGACAGGTTGTACAGCAGATTGCTGGCGCTGTGTTTTGATTTGACAGAGGGTAAGAACGACAATTGTGACACAACAGTCTCTCTGCAAATATTACATGCAAGGATAAATGACTGTAAAATAAAATCTAGCAGATCTCAAGGTACAGATGAGTAAGGCAGTAAAGCAAGGGAAATACTCAATAGCGTCAATCCTCCAACATGGGCTTCTCGATGAGAACATGGTTGTTTTCTCTCTTCGAGACTGACAAGCAAATTAGTTCAAATGGTCATTAGTAAAGAACTTTATTTCACCCTCCCTTTTCCATCTTATAAAGCTGTGCTTTCTCTTTCCATCTAATTATCAAAAGCATGGAACTCTTAAAAAGAGAAAAATCTCTTCATGTTATAGCTAATTGTGACACTGAAATATTGCAGCTGGCATTGAGCTGTTGGAGCATGAACACAACATCTTAACAGTAAGTCTCACCATGTTAGAACCTCATTTAAATACTATGTTAGCAAAGAAAAAGACAAAAACCACATCCACTGAATAAATCTACATACGAAAAAGCAGCTGCAGTGGATAAAAACATGCAGGCACACCACTGCTGTTTGAATCAGATAAATGCAGTGGTTTTTAAGCACAAAATATTTTTTAATAAAAGAGATCTATGGTAATAAAACGGGATGGTGAGAGGGTTAGAACACCCTATGCTTTAAAATGAAGTTTTACAACAGCACAAACTGCAATGGTTACAAGATCCACAGGCTTCCTTCTCAGACTCCAAAGCCATGATAAGTGATCCTACATCTGCTCCCAGATCTTTTCCACCACCCACCAACATTTTTCAGTCTGAAACAGTCACGAATTGAGACAGAAGTTAACTTTATAAATCAGGTTTTTATCTTATTTATGCCGAAAGGATTATGTGTAAGATGCTGTAAGTCATTTTATTGTAATATTTGAGCATGTTTGCAGTCAACACAGGATTGTTTTCAGCATGAAACTGAAGATAAATTGAGTATTTTGACTTTCTGCATAAAGAATGAAGTCGAATTTAAAGAGAGAAGGAAAAAAAAATCATTAGATAGAAAGTCACAAGGATACATAGAAACTGACATTAATGGAAACATTCCCATGTCCCAGAATTCATACTGGAAGTGTGTAACAGTAATGTGTTTTACAACACAAGTATCTGCACAGAAACATTATACATTTCTCATCACCTTAACCAAAAGGAAAAAGATGTGTGAAATATTTCTATCTACTGGGACTGTCGGTCTTTTCACAGAATAACCAAATGCCATTTCCCTTTTATTTTTCAGCGCGTAGATAACTGAATTTCAGTCACTTGTTTTAACACATTCTGAGTCTCTCAAACAAAAGCAGATCTTGCTATAAAATATACAAAGGCAAGATACAAAGCAAATCGAGATGCACTATGCAGAGATAAAATAAAGGCAACCACAGATAAGATTCTCTACTGATTGCCAAGGATGATAAAGCAAAAGCTAGGCAGAGGGAAGAATACTCGGCCAGACCCAAATATTAAGACCTTTAAAAGGAACGGAACTGCCTCAGGAGAAAAATCCCAACTATGCATGCGTATTTTAGAAACTTTACATCAGAGAACAGCGAGGAAAATAAAGCTAGTAAAACAAAACAAGCTCAGCAAACAAGAAGCACAGCTAGCAACAATCACACTGCCTTTAAATTGATGCAGCATATTAATGTTAATGGCAGCATGATAACCGATACTATAAAACTGCTGACAAGGGAACAGAACCCAAAGCTTTTACTGTGCAAGACATCTATTTGAGCACTGTGAATGTGTGATGTGCTTCAGAGCCCTGTGAGCTCACAACAGGCCTACAGCCAGCTAGAAGAGAAGAAATACATATGCACACACGTTCTTCTTCTCACTCTCTTTGAACACTTGGAAGTGAAGAGCTTTTAGTAATGGTAAAAACTGTAGGAGAACTCAAGAAAGGACAACGGTGCAAGAAGAGCATTAAGGAGAGACACATACAGGGTACAGCACTGAACTAACACCAAGTGCTGCAAAGGCAGCAGAGAGGAAAGCAGTGCTTGGTCAATCTATGAAGAGAATATTACTTGAGGTTTTAAAAGGGTCCTTGGCAATACAGCAGAACAAACTAGCAGTTAAGAAATCTGACAATAAAAAAAATACTTTTTAAGAACTCACTCAAAAAGCCCTCCAAAAGTGCAATCCTTCGGAGAATAATGAAGAGGAAGTATATCTAAGAAACTCAAGTATCATTGATATTATTAAAGCACACCTAAAGAGAACTGAACTGTTTTACACGAGACAGGACAGTTTCACTGTTCAATCAAGAAAACTGACTATTAAAACTAGAAACAGTGTATGGCAAGTATAAATGAGGATGTTTAAGTTACTTTGAGTAGAGACATACTACTGAAATTTATTTGATAATGCAATCTGTGCATGCTTTCTATGTTATCTATTAGGGTATATTACTGATTAATTTTAGAGATATCCTTTGAGTATGCATTACTGCTCTGATGAGTCTATGTAGTTTCTTCAGAGGGTTAATTTGTCACTTACAGAGATAATAAAAGGATTTTAAATGGGAATTTTATTGACCTAATTACTAATAAAAGCCTCTTAGTGCTGCAAATGTACATGGTACTTTATAAACAACATAAGATGCGTTCCAGGCTAATGGCACTAGAAGAGATAATACATTTAGAAAGCTTTTTTTAAAGAATTGAATGATTTGTTAGACATGTTGTAACGTTTGCACAAAGGACTTTCATAGTTATTAGATCACTGCTTCAGTGCAAAAAGCTACAAGGATTGCAAAATCTCCTGCAGTCATTTTCTGTGCACGTGTGCAGTACGTGAAATCCATATTCTTAAATTTTATATAAATGTTCTGTATGAGGAAAAATAGGTTAATGAATTCATTTGAATTGACTGGTGAGCAAAATAACGTAATTGCTTCCACAGCATAAACTCTGTCCCTGTTCAATGTTATTTTTGTATTTCCCTTTCTAGTTCTTCATTTAAAAGAACCACAAACAAGTTTGTACAAACTCAGTTTGATGTATTCCACAGAAGCCTTTTATTTATCTTTAAAGTTTTATTTGCTGCACTGTTATGTGCACCACACAAGTGTTGTTTAATTTGTCATCTCTGTCACAACTTAAAACACAACAGTAAGATGTTATATTGCTTCTAAGGAACACAATTATTTACCTTTTCATAATTATAATAATATACAATACATACATTCAGTGAATGCAGAAAAACAAACCAACCAACAAGATGAATTACAGTACGATAAGAAAAATTTAACTGAAATGTTTAATATTTTACCAGCATGCTACCTATCAAATTTAAAACAAATTAAAAATAGAAAATCACTTTGAAATGCTTGCCAAAGTTCTCAGAATCACAGGAAAATTCTGGAGTTATCCCTAAATACGCAATGCAATGGCGTTCATGAGATAATTCCAGTCTACAGAATGAATGGGTATCCTTGTGCTCTCTGAAATATGCTCCTGAAGCAGAATAACTTCATTTTAAATCAGTTCTTCAGAGTCAACAACTAGACTAGCATTGCACATACACAGACACGGAGGCAGAAAGCAATTCTGCACTTCCTTGAAAATTTAAATCGTTACTTTCTGGCTAATAAACTTTTCACAACAGAAATACCCCAGCGGACTGCTCAGTGATCAAATGCTCAACTTCTGCATGTCATCTAAATATCTTAATTCATGTTATATATAACAGAAATTCCTCAGAGTGATTTAAGCCTACAGTTCTGGCATAGCAAGAAGATTCATAGTCGGAAGTTTATTTGATTCAAGGACTGCAGAGCCAATATGAGACACAGATGAGTTCAAGAAAGAAGACTGGGAACTAGCTGATCTTTGCCTCCTTCTTTCATCTTTCTGTCAGCTGACTGAGTGTAGACACAGCAAATTTCAAACGAAGTCTCCTCAAAGCCTTTATTAAGGGATGCATGGAATGCATTGGTTTGATTGCTGAACATTCCTGCCACCTTCTGAAAATGACAGCTTCCAGTAAGTGCTTTGTGTATGATGAGTATATGTTATTTACCAGAAGGTGACCAAATAGCTACAGTAGTCAGTAGGAACCTCCTCACAAGTGAACACTGATTCTAGGATGCTGTAGCAGTGCAAACACGCATACTGCAAAAGTCCAAATGCTGATTCTCTAAATCCAAGTCTGGTGGATAAACATTGGATAAGTAGAACATACTTTACCTTCCAATTACATACCTACTAATTGTAGATAACAGCATAGATACGACCTCAAGTTAAGCCTTTTGTCTATGCAAAGCCTCCAGATCTACTACACACTGTCTCCACAGCAGCAGCCTACTGTTGATGCTTAGACTAGCGAGTACTGAGCGATCCTGACATCTGTTCTAATTCTAGCCCATGCAAGCAACACTACTAAGTTTCTGAAATATGACCAAAAAAAGAAGTACTCCCAACTACTGTTAACAGTTCACTTTTAAGCTTTGAAAAAAATACTTTATATAGTATATACTTGCCTTATTAATACATAAGAAGTTGTACCTTTTCTTACACGCTTATCAAATAGACTTAAATAATGAAATAATGAATTTTTCCATAGGGAATTCCAAGTATATTTGAATTTTATATTGTTTATATAAGTCACTAGAAGCACACATTGCTGAGAAATCATTATCAATAGTTAGATTTAATAAATAGGCATATCTTAGGTACCCAACTCTATTTGGGATTTGAAGTATTGCTTAACAAAAGTTGGAGAACACAGAAGCAGTAAAGCAGTAGCAGCAGATGCAACTGTGGTTTGAGAACCAGCTATGGAAAAACCAACTCTCAAACATTAGGTTTTTATTTATTTAAGTCACGCTGTGTTCTTCATAAACTGTACTGAAATAGAAGAATGATATTTACGGATGTTGGAGTTTACAGTGCTTTGCAGAGAGTGGTTAAACAGTATTTCATACTTTACGTTTCTCAGCCAAGGAGTACTATACAACACGGATAACAATAATTTATAAGATGTATCCAAGAACACACTCTATTCTTTATGAGATGTCACACAACAACAGATTTAAGAGTGAGCGAGTACTTCACTGAACAGGTTTTGCAGGAAGAACAATGCAGTTATGATTTTTTTTATCATTATTATCATCATTATTCGCATAGAAATGGCAGTAGTCAAAAAATCAGTAGACTTTCAGTACAGATATACAATGTAAGAAATGTTTCCTGCTCTGCATAACTTTCAGCTCAAATGGGTAAAGATAGTTAAGAACATCTAAAAACAGAATAAAGGAAACATTTATCCTCACTTAAAGCACTCCAAGTTTACATTAGGATACATTACACAGAAAACCATGGAAAGGAGGATGGATTTCCCCAAATCTCAGCTTTGATTATAGCAGCAGAAAATATCCATCTGTAAGCAAAAATTGCATGGAATTGAAGAAAAGAAGGGGAAAAAAAGATGAAAAAAATGAATATAAAAAAAAAAAATTAGAGACATTAACACTAGCTCCCAGCAAAAAGCAAATGCTACAATCCAGAATCATGCTCAGAACCCAATTCTTGTGACGCTGACTTCAGTGAGGTGGATTCCTTCCTGTTGAGGCATCTCATGAAAGAGAGATGCATGAGATGCACATGGAGGAATCTACATAGAGTAAATCAATCTGACAGGGAGTATCAAAATACATAATTAAGAATTAATGGGCTTTTTGTGATCAGTGTTATGTAACACAGACTACATTTCACCTCTTCAAGTGGTTCAACTGAAGTTATAACTTAGCTGTAGGTTTCTCACACAGCTTTCCACACACAGAAGTTCGGATTTAAAAAAATTTCACCAGCCAAATCTTAACACCACATCAAAAATGAAAAACAGAAACCAAAAAGTTTAAGAAGATATTACACTTGACCATTTGAAATGTAGGACATACAAAACAAAAGTTTTAAACCAATAACAACTATGTAGTAACTTCCTCAGAAAATGAGTTACATGCAGGGCTTGAACATTAGAAATTCATTACATTGATTGAACTGTCTTTACATGAGGTGCCAAAAGGATCTTACAACTTTTGCTGCTTCCCTACCATAGTAGAGAACAGACATCAAAGTCCTCATTGAATGTTTTTCCAGCACCAAGAGGATCATCAAAATGATCAGAGTCTACATGACCGAGAATCAAATTTAATTACTTGGAGAGCAGCAGGACATTAAAGTCCTACAGCCACTGAAAAGTAACCAAGAGAGAAAAACATCTCAGAGTGTGAAATATCAGGGGAATCATGTCTGGGATCATGGCCACTCCTGCAGTTATCTGGTGCAGAAAAATCTAATCAGTTATCAGCTAGTAGGATGTGCACTGCAACCTTCAGGTAAATAATTAAAAAGCAGTCCACAACAGGTAGGACTGTGAGAAACAGAAGGAGAAAACAATACTCTCCCTCAGGTTTACCGCTTCTAAAAGGGATCTGCAATTAAAAAATACATAGCCTATAAATCAAAGATACAATCCTTGAAATACTACACCTTCACTTACTTTTGTGACTAGTCTCTATGAAAATGATTTTCAGAAAGAGATATCAAGTGGAGAATTTGATGTACTGTGTTTCTGCTCTGGTCTCAACTTCTGTTTCATACATCTACAGATCGAATCCTTCAATATTTGGGAAGCAAAAAAAAAGTGATCATCACAGCACTTACACTTCAGTAATGACCTCGTAGACTGGCAAAAACAAAAGACGAACTTGAAAATGTTTTCTTAACATTGGCAAGTTTAACTGCATTCATAATCCAATTGGAAATAACTGATTTATGTACTATTCAAAACTTCATTTGTTCTTGATATAAATTGCATTAATTGCCAAAACAGTAAGGCTCCTCACTACTATAGAAAAGAGAGCAAAGTTTTCACTTCCATGGCAGAGACATAAGAGGTTATCCCTTTTCTGGCTGTTTGAAGATGTTTCTGATTATTTTTTTCACAGCTATGCTATTTTTAACTCTGCAAAGATAACTTTTATTACCTTACTCATTCCAATTAATTCTTCCCTAATCAGAACAGTTCTAAAAAGCTCTTGGCAAACTCTTGCATACATTTCATCAAGTATATGTGGGTAACAACTTCAGCATTGACCTTACCCCAGGAGCAACACATACATAATAGCACTGTACTAAGCGCCAGTAATCTCATCTGCTAGTTATAGAGTATAATACAAAAATAGGATCTTTCTAGTTCCCATGAAGTTACACACCATTCCATAACACTGTACCTCCTAGCACAAGTTTTGCATCTTCTACCCTCCCCCCAAATACAAGTTAATCTATTCCATGTTGTCTAATCTTAACAGTTCTTCCTAGAACCCCACTATACACACACATCTTCCTTCATCTCCAAAAGGACGCCTCCTGACTCACTTTACTTGAGGCTCTTCAGTTCCTCCCAGGCAAGTTTCAAGAACACCTTATCTTCTTGTCCATCATCAACCCACACTGGAGCAACCATCTGTTTAGCCAAATCCACTAACACAAAGTAATTAATGAGCCTTCTACACCTTTACACTTACCGACTGAGAGAAGAAACTACCTCCCAACAGCAGCTGGCATACTGATTAGACTCCCACCCAGGAAGAATGACAACTGAAAGGCCAACCAGCAAATAGGATGTTTCCTGGTGCTAATTACGGTGTTAATGAAAGTAGGCTTACTGCAGACTCTATCTATGGATTGGTTTGGGTTATCCCCTCACCTTTCTATATGCTAAGTTCAGGTCAGCATAAAGTTTATGCTGCTGACAGTGAAAGGCAACAAAGCCCCATTGAAGTCCTAGATGGTGATCTACTCTGTTTCCCCACCAAAATTGAATTAATTAGCTATTCCACCATATTCTGAAAATTCCTTATGAGCGTAAATCTATTCACTTAAGTATTTCAGGGCACGATGATTTGAGGTTGGCATTACTTTATTTGTTAATTGATACAACATTTTATGCAGCCAGGTTCTGCCTGAAAAGTCACTGCAGTGTTCTGAGTGTACCTTGATGTGGGGCAGCTACCCCAAGATGCTAAACACAAGTTTTGGAGTCATCAGAGAAAGCATGCAGAAAGAAGCCTGGCTTTTGCTATTGCTCTGGACACGTGGCTTTGGTGAAAAGGTCAGTTTAATTTTATTTTTTTTAATATAGTAATTATGTAAGGTAAAACACAGGTGATAGGGGCAAAAACTAGAACTTTAATGCATAGAGAAGTGAAGGGTCCTGAATGGTGATTTTAAAATTGCTAAGAATTTGCAGTCTTTTCTTGCTTTTTTTTCATGGGTTCTTTAAAAGTCCATAGCTCCCTACAGTCTGAAAAGCATCCTTATTAAAATGTGCAAGGTGGTTGCTGGCATGCTGCTACCCACCCTCAAAAGGAACTGGGCAGATTGAAATGCCAAATGCATTTCTCTAACATTTGTTTTCCCCTGTTTTCAATGAAGGTGTTTGGTCTCAAGGCACTGAAAAATCCCATGCAGTCAAAGAAGAGCAATGAGTATTTAAATGAGACAGGCTGGATCCTGCCCATCTTCAGAAATGCGCCTGTTAAAAGCATAGGGGAAAAGACAAAATTATGGTGGGCAGACAGCACTACTCACCGTGGAACCAGGCACTTAAGAGTGAAGCAGATGGCTATTAAAATTAGCAGACTGGATTCTGAATTACATTAGGGAATTAACAGTTTTATCAATGACTCATTTAAAATAACGAAGCTTCAAAATGAAAATGAAGTGTAATTATTTTATCTATTTAAGTAAGGAAGTAACAAAATGTTGTAGTAAAATTGTACAGTGATTTACTGTAATAAAGAACAGTATTCACATCAGATCAATCAAGCTCTTATGGCAAGTGGAATACCTAAGATGAAATCATTTTACAGGAGAATTAAATCATCGTGTCTGCTAACTGATGAAAATCATTTACACACTGCAGAAATTAATCATTAATTCAGGGCTGAAGAATAGTAATAAAACAGGAAAAGGCATGCATGTTACGAACAAAAAATATCCTTCTGAACTAGGAAAAAATTCTGAAGAAGAAGTGAGATGTTATGATATTTAGACAGAGAAAGAAATTTCTCCTCTAAGGCTTGCAGTTGTACAACTTGCATACTGAGGGATAGTAACATATTTTCATGAAGCATTTGGATCTGGTTATTGGAAAATACTGAACCAAGTGAGTGCACTGTGGCGGTGGTTGTGGATTTTGGAGTTTTGAATGAGTGTCAGACAGATTCAGTCACTGTCACACCTCCAGAATGCTAAGCTGGAGGGAGACCTGGCTATCAGTAGTTTATTTGTACGTATATGTGAAGAGAGGAGAGGGTGAGGAGGTGGTACTTTGATATGTAATAAGCTGAAAATCATTATATTGATGCTAAAAGTAAATAAATAAATAGTCTGATTTTATCAGATATCCAGATTCTGCCCAACTTCCAGCACAGTTTTCCGCTGTTGACAGCCTCCTTTCCTTCAAGCATCCAAAAAGAGACCCCACTGAGAAAAGATCTGACAGAGGAGGCTGGAGATATCGTCCTGCAGGTCCAGGTGAAGAGGGAATCCCATGTGTTAAGATGGGGATAGAAATCAGTCCAAGACAGAGAAAGCAAAGCACATGTCAAGTCTGACCTGGCTGACAGGTGGGTGGATGAGTCAGAGGCTGACAGGGAGGTTTGTGTAAGATGAACATAGCAGCTTTCCATCTGCTGGTAGTGCTTTCACATTCACAAATCTCCTAGGTACCTTGTGGAAGGTGATGCACTCAGGAGTCTGTGTGCTACAGAATACATTTTATAAACGGACAAGTAAAGTTATCAATTTATAATTTATAATATCTGTTCCTTCTCTCCCATTAATTTATGGCTTTGTGCATATTTTGATCCTTTGGGTACAGTTCAGTTTCCCTGCACAGTCAGTTCCTTGCTTGCCAAGGTCTCGGAGGGCACAAGATGCATGTCAAATCAGCTTGCCCATGCTCTGCTCTGCCACAGCGGGACAGAGCTAGCTGATTTAAACATTATGCCAAAATCTGTACCACGAGCAGTCTCTGCAGTGTTGATACATGAATACAAATGGTGGGGAGAGGCCCCAGAGCAGCTCCAGGCAGCCCAGCATGCAATGCTGAGCCTTGTACCCACTTCCGTGAAGCCTGCACCTAGCAAAGTCAATGGGAATACTGCCTTTCACAGCAATGAATGAATGATCAAACAGAGAGAGAGGAGAGGGGGAAGAAAACCTTGAAAATAAACAAGAAAACTTCTAGGAGGGTTATTAGCAGGTATAGTATTTTATTCTGCTTCTAACTGTTTTTAATATGGATTAGATTTCCAACTGATGTTGTTCTTTTAACCCAAGTTGGCAAAATAGACCACCAGCTGTGGGAAAGGAACTTACAAGTAGAAAACATCTAAAATATTTACAATGATATTTTTTATATTTTAGGATGAACAAAATAATACAAAAAATGTAAACAGTACAAGAATCCATTCATATAAAACATTCAGCTTTGCCACATGCTACACTAAAATAAAGACAGTGTATGTTTTTCTTCCTTAAATTTACAGAAGCCAAAAAATCCTCACTATTTGTTAGTACGGATCAAGCTCCAAGAAAGTGTCAAGTAAGGGTCACATCAAAAAAAGGCTGAAGACAAGAACTGCCATCCAGGCTGGTATTCTCAGTTTTAGCAGCTGCTCCTACAAAAGTTTGGTGCATTCTGACCAAGCAGGCACTCTTCCTGCCAAGCTGAATGGACCTGTGTAAGAATCCACTGAACGCTCTTGTTTCAGGCATGAGGGTGCTATGAGGAATTTCACAAAACACAGAGCATCGCAGTCTCCATTGGGGGTCATAGGCCTGGAAATATGCATGGTAATGATTTCACCAGCTGATAGACACACCTGTTAGATTCCAATTTATTCATGAGAATCATATACTGAGAGAAAGATGACTTTGGGCTGAACTCCCTCCTTAGCCTGAGGTGTACGAAAGCTGTTTGTGCCAGTAAGGACACTGTGCTACCTGGACGGTTCTGGGTGGACAGATAACCTTTGCTACTGAAAAAGAGACATTGTGTAGGCCGGGGACACATGGAAGAAAATATTCTATTTCTATCATGGCTGTCTACAACTCTCTCGTGAGGAGAGCAAAGAGGCAGCACTGATCTCTGGTCTCTGCTGAGTGACAGGAGCTGAGGGAGCGGCATGGAGCTGTGTCAGGGAAGGGTCAGCTGTGAGTCAGAAAATGTTCTTCACCAGAGGGCAGTGGGACCAGCCTCCATCTGCCAGCGTTCAAGAAGCATTTGGACTACACTCAGACAGTGGGTTTGAGTTTTGGATACTCTTGGTGGAGCCAGGAGTTGGATATTGTGATCCCTTTTGAGTTCCTTTTAACTGAGAACGTCCTGTGATTCTGCTTGAATAATTAGAGAAATCACCCTGAAAAGGTAGCCTTGACCTGTGATGCTAGGTCTCAAGATTGTCTGCTTTTGCGCAGCTCACAGCTGGAGGTCAGAGCAGCAGCCTGTAGTCAGACTGCTTTGCCCACACCAGTTCTGTCTCATTCCCACAGTACTGTTTGTCAGGCTGAAGTAGAGCATGAGCCTGGCTCATGGTGGTTGAAGTTCTCACCTGGGAGATGGAAGTGAGTGAAGCAGGCATTTCCCCTGCAGGCATTTCCCCATTTATGGTACCCTATGAACAGCAGGTACTGTTATACTGTATTTTTACAATGATACCAGAAGGCTCTGTTCAGCTGTTCCAGAAAAGAAAAACCTGGAACAGGATAGTACAGGCAGAGGATTACAACCTTTTCTCTATGAATGAAGGCATACTGCTACTAGATCAAATGACAGCGATTGGTTCTTGCCATAGAGCAGCTAATTTGTGCTAACTTTTCACTCAACCTCAAGTTTTCAAGTTGTCTCATTAAGTTTCCAGTTTTCTCTATTCTATTTCCAGGAGCTTAAGCACCCATTCATCAGTGCTGTATGTGTATAGCAACCCGTGACACACCAGCTTGTAGACAAGTACTTTATAAACTCCAGTACTAACCTTATTTAGTAATAACTTTCTTAAATACATAGCTTTCATTGAACTGTTTTGATGTAGTTATGCCCTTCATGTAAATAAAATACTTTTCCATTCCCTTCCTCTATGGACCAAATTAGATTTTTTTTATCATCTCATTA
This sequence comes from Odontophorus gujanensis, assembly GCA_013399175.1. NCBI lineage: Eukaryota > Metazoa > Chordata > Aves > Galliformes > Odontophoridae > Odontophorus > Odontophorus gujanensis. The sequence goes on from VXAB01012791.1 coordinate 32,631, forward strand.
CAACATCTGTTCAGTGGAGTGAAGTCCAATACGGTTCTGAGGTCAGTTCCTGCAGCCTGAGAAAACAGAAAATATTATTATCCTAATTTATCAGTGATAAAATGCTGAGGCCAGCAGTTCATGTTCTGAATTCCCCAACGTGCTCAAAATTCTTTGATTTTGGCTAGCTGCACAGTTGAGGAAGAATGTCATTCTGTAGAGGGGAATTCAGATAGGGCGGAAATAATTTGATTTTGGAAGACTCAGGCTAACATGAAGCCAACTGAGAAGCTTGTGCAAAGGATCTAGTGTAGTATCAGTTTCAGATATAACCTTATGAGGCATCACTTAGGCTTTTACATTGCAAACAACTCCATATGTTTTGAATTCTAATTATGCAACCTTCAAGGATCCACATTAAAAGAAAACACCCCCCCAAAACAAACAAACAAACAAAAAACAAACAAACAAACAAAAAAAACCCCAATGCGCTGGAAGCCCAGTAATGTTCAATACGAAGAAATTATTATGTGAGAACTGAACTATACATTTATGAGCATAATTAATCATCGTGCTATTTGTTCATGATTTGCTTTTAAACAAAGGTCTCTTGCAGAATGGTTCAGGTTGGAAGGGAACTCTCGAAGTCCTCCACCCAACCCACTCTGCTCAAGGAGGGGCAACAAAAGCGGACTGCCCAGAGCAATGCCCAGGTGGCTTCTGAATATCTCCAAAGATGAAAGATCTCAAAAGACAGTCTAAAGAGGACCAAAAAGATATTTTGAGATCTCACAAGATATTCTGAGGCAATCTCTCAAAATAACTGTATATACCAAGACCAACGCTCTGCATAAGACTATTCATTTGTTTACAGTTAAGTATATATATGTATGTACATTTCAAATAGAGGATATGATTAGAAGACAGTCTAATTTCATTTTGTTCATATAAACCTGAGTTTAATTTCCTAAAAGGTTTCCAGAAACCTTTCTGTGCTCCTGAAGGTGCAGGAGCTCCACTGGCCCTATGTTCTACTATCACTTTTCCTGGGTATTCTGTGTCATAGAATCTACACTACACCTTTTATGTCACCAGGGATATGTGTAAATGTTTTTGAGTACTTGAGCTAGAATTTCAATACATGAAGAATAATTGCTTTATAAAATACTGGAAACTGCAGAAACACTAATTTTAGCTTCAAAAAATCACATCTCCAGAACTTTCTTGCCACAGAAAAAAAAAAAAAAAAGCCCTAACACTAAAAAAAAAAAAACACTAAAAAGAAGTTAAGATAAAACCAGGGTAGAGAAAAATAAATAAATAAAAAATCTATGAAAACCAAATGCAAAATTTTCTTTCAGTTAAGCAGCATTTTTGATCAGTGTTTAAACTTCTGCATTATAAGATTTTATGCCAAACTGAGGCATATGTCCTATGAAAAGTTTAGCCATAAGACACCACTACAAAGTCCTAACACTGAATTTAATGCAGTTCTTTGTGTTCGAATGTTGCAGGGCACTGGCATGTTCAATTGCAACTTCCAGTGCTTGAACATTCAACAGTATGCTTGGGCAAACAGCTGTGGTTTAGTTTAGTGCTACCCTCAGCTTCTGCAGCCTAAATAACTCCACCAACACCACAGAAGTTAACCTGAAACACTTAAAGGTGCTTGTGGCAAATGTGGTTTTCTAACGCAATTTATTTCTTGCGATCAGAACAGCTAACAAACCAACAACATCACACACTATTGCTATGTACTGCTTCAAATACAGAGCTAACATATTTTAATAAATTACTTCCCTACATACAATTTTAAGGTGTTGCAGTTCCTGCAGCTCGCATGACTTATGCGAATTACAGCATGAGGAAATATAACTATTTAGAGCTTTGTTCATCGTGTTCCCAAATTCCTACTAATTTCAACTTGAATATGAGTATGTATTCACTAAGACTCATATTGCTTTATGCAGAACCTCATCACTTTGCTAAAATGGTCTGGTTAATTGAAGTTTTTATAAATCCATTTTTGAAAGAATATCTGAATAATGAATAATACTATTGCAATCTCATTTCTGGTCAGAATTCTCTACGAATTAAATACTGCTGAAATGGTCACAAGTTATCAGCATTTTATGATAAGACATTTATTTATCTCTCAAGTCCTCAGTTTTGTACAATTTTTTATAGGAACTTTATTTTCAATTCCTTCAGTAAGACTTTATGACAGCGAAAGCTGAGAATACTTAAAGTCAGGCTTACTTTCTTGTTTGAAAATTCTTTAAGATAAATTATCCTTTCCCAAAAATCTGCTATTAGTTTAACCATAAGAAGTATGTTAATTTAAAATAATATCTGGCTAAGAATAAAACACATTTCAGAATGAAATAGATTTGTACATTTAATTAATGTATGATTATACAGGCTTCTTAAAAGATCAAGATTAAGAATATATCTATGCAATTAGAACTCAGAAACTTATCATCATAATTGTTTCTTTATACATATGCAAAATGCTTTTGATAAAGGCTTGACAAAGGCTTTGCTTCAACACTGCACTGTGGGAAGCCATGAGTTATTTTTATTTATCTACTTTTGAAGCCTGCAGTAGCAGCTGTATTATTTCCAAGTATGTCACCTCATAAAGAGAGCAGGCATTTTTCTTTCATGCTGACCATAAGCACCGTAATGAATGTGATACAGAATGAGCAACTAAGGAAAAGTTTGAGAGTTCTCAGAAAATCAAGAAACTGAACAAAGATTAAGTTTCCAAAGAGATAAGCCGTTCATCATATGCAGGCAACTTTAAGCTTTGATTCCTATATTTATACAGCTCATTACTTTTCACAGGAAGCAAAATGTTCTTGTTCCACAGCTGAAGCAAGTTTTTAGAATTCAGCAGTGTATGTATTAATCATTTCATTCTCTTCATTTTTTTAAAAGAGACTGTGTAATACAAAGGAAGACAACGAGTTTTATTCACCAAGAAAAAGCAACAACTCAGTTTCACAACATTAACTTTGACAAAAACTCATTAAGCCATAACCTACCAAGCCCAAAAGAGGAAATAGCTCAGGTTTAAACAAATTTATTTTCACAACTATTTATCATTAATCTTCTCTCGTGTAGGCTCATATTTTAAACATAAAGGTATTCCTTGCTTACATGTCCTCTACTATTTTGGTTTCATGCTTTCTTAGAACAACCATGCCCAACTTCATATTTACACAAACACCATCTTCATGCTATTTTCCAGTTACTCTTAAGTCTGCTGAAATGTGTATTGTTGGAGACAGAGTATGCATTTTTTAAAAGCTCTAATAAGAGTCAAGACCTTGGCTCTTATTGAATTTTAATTGTAGATGTAATTTCACCTTCTTATATCCCCTCAAAACCAATGATTTTACAGAACAAGAGCAAACCTATTCTTCCTGCTAAGGCACTTAATCTGCAACATATTAATTTTAACTATAATAGAATTTCCTTACTACAAAACCTATCATATAACACAATGTAATTTGCAATTCATGCAAAATAGAATCTTACGTCAGAAGCAAGAAATTTGACCTGCTAGATAGGTTTCTATTTCTGTGTAAAGCACTGCTTTGCTGCACAGTTTGTTTACATTTTCTGTGGTTCAATTAACTCAAACTGTAAAATAAATTAAAAAAAAAAAAGTTATGGTAAAGAAAAAACAAAACTTTGTTTTGAAATTTTGGTAATATTCGCACAAAACTTGAGCCCCAAGATGGAATAATGAAGGCTACCACTGCAGATATCTTATCTGAACTAATGTTAATTCTCCTTTTCTAAATAAACTCCTGGTGTTTTCTTCCCTTTGAGCAGCATTTTCTTATTTGCAAATACTGTATGGTTCTTCAGAACCACTTAACCTAGAGAAAAATAACATAATTTCTCTTTGCACAAGATCTATGGATCTGACCATGTAAAAGGTTCTTCTAGCGCAAGAATGAACAGTCCCATATCTCTCAGACTCTGCTCACACAAGACGTGCTTCAAGCTCATATTCAGTGCCCCATGCATGGACTAGCTGGAGTAAACCCATGTTCTTCTTGTACCGGGCAGTCCAGCTCCGGTACAGCATATACTACTGTGATGTTTCCTAAAAGCAGATCTTTTTAAAGTTTGGGATAGTATACTTACACCTTCATTTATCATCTTCAAATTAATTTTCACTAAAAGCTTTATCTTTAACTACCCTTTTATAGATGAAACACCTCGTAAAAAATCAATGGGTGTTTAAGGTGTGGATCAATGGTATAGTACTGCATTTAGTCTTTATGTGAGAACAAACTGCTCTAATTGGCTACTCATTAATTCTTAGGATCTCTTCTTGGCAGGTTTGATTAATGCAGATTCTCTGTCCTTCATATTTGTACATTAGAGTCCTTGACTTTGTGAACAGCTTTTTTCTCTGCTGCCTCCCCTGCTTTGGTCATTACATCCACTTCAATGACGCTTCAAAGCAATAACGAAAAATATTACTGTGGATTTAATATTTAACACCTTGCTATGGAATTGTTCTGTATGGAAAATCCAGATGGAGTCAGTGGATATTTTGGATATTTAGATATACAGTGGATATTTAGACTTGTGGTGAGGAAAATACTGTTAAGAATTTAGATAAGAAGGAAATTGCAGGCACAGAAAATACATCAACGTGTAAAAGAGAATGCACAGTAACCACAAAAGATGCTCTAAAACTCCCTCACCACGTTCACAGCAATGTTAGTTAATCTAGTTAAAAAAAGAACACAAATTTCAGTCATTCATACCAAACATTTCTCACATTACCTTTCATAGTTCTCTGTGCTCCTCACATGTAATATGACAATGGTCCCACAAAAAATTTAACTGACTAGATCTGTTTTACATGCAAACAGTATTCTATCTAAACAAAACCCCGTATCTCTATCAACGGATTAGTAAAAATAGCAACAATAAGAATAGCTTAAATTTTCTTAAAGAATTTTAGGAAAATCATACACATTAAAAAATACTTTAGAATGACTGCTAACTGAAAATCAAAGGACCGAAGGTATTGTTTTTGGCTGATACAGAAGGGATAATGAGGCCATAAAGTCAGAAGATCCTAAATAAAACTGGAGAGATAGCAAGTCCCAGTTCCTCCAGTCTGTTGGCATTCTTCAAACAGGTGATCTCTGAGTCATCTCAAGGCAGAGGAAAAATTTTAAATCTTTTTGCACTGAAGGTGCTCTGCCGGAAAGATGGAGCAGTAAATATTTCTCGTGGATGAAATTAGCAGCTCTCTCATAGATCACCTTCTTGAAGCAAGCTGGAAATTTATTAAAAATATTTACTCATACTATGGATGCACCTGTATGTATTAGCTGTGGACCTGTACAGGAAAAAGATTTAATCCACATGTTTTGCAAACATTAAATATACAACGGGAAGGGGAAACAACAAATAGCTGCAAAGAGGGCAGCAGAAGGTGTTCAGCAGCCAATACTTGCTCACTGCTCTACTGTGAATGCATGGTAGCACAGTGAAAAATCCCGAGGAAGGATCTGAATGAGGACGACATAGAGGCCAGGCAGACATTCATCAATGAAACCAATCAATAAATGTTATTCAGTTTATTTCTTCCCTTCGGCAGCCAAGTTTTGAGTATGCAGCAAAGGGATCCTTAATAGGTCTCTGATAGAATCAGCAGCGCTTTCCTTACCAAGAACAGGTGCTGCATGTTGCCTTCTGAGAAGCTTGCCAGAGTATTGGACCAACACTGGGTATATGTTTCATAAATAAGCAATAGGTATACAGCAAATTTATTTGCAATATGCTGCAGTCACCAGGTAGCGAGGATATCATGAGATTTGGTGATGAAAGTGCTTTGACAGGGCAGGAAAACAGATGTATTAAAATTACAAGCTTGAATATAAAAATAAATCAGATATGACATACCAGAGGATTTTATACACTTTGGGAATTGATGCAACATGCAGTCAGAATTCTGTAAAACAGACCCCACAAAATCTCAGGATACCACATAATGCAGCCATAAACAGTAAGGGAGTTTCAAGCTGGGACAGCTACCCTGCACCACTATGAAGGTAGGAAGTTCAAAATAATGATGTGAATCTCAGGGCTGGGCAGCTTAAAGTCATTCTGTTACTACCAGTATCTATTTACAGAAAGACAGCTACAGCAGGCTATGAAACAGATGGGTAAATTCTTCCACAGCTTGGTGCTCAACACCAAGCATCTTATTTTGAAAGCCTGTGTAAAACACAGGAAAGATTTACCTCAGTTTACCCTCAGTTCTCCAGAAAACAAACACGTGTACAAGGATGCTGTATGATAAATACTACGGGGTTTTATCCTTTCCAGCATCTATTACTGGAAATCAGTCTGCCTAGAAACTGCAGTAAAATGAAGTACGAAGTACGAAGTCATACAATATTTGGAAGTCCACTTTTTAAGCTAGAATTAAGAAAGGAAAATCTAGATAAAATACAGTAAGCTTGTGATATACAGCAGGTCACACCGTGGTGGTCCATGTTAGCTCTAACCTTCTTAATCTCTTGATTAATTATCACTCATGACCTATCTCAAGCATTTTTCCAAAAAGGTAAAGCATCTATTTAGGTAATATTTCTCATCTTTTATCACCTGGTGAAGATGTCAAAATCTTTTGAAACAAAATCTGATCCCTTCCATACTGGTCCTGCCATAAGCAACAAGGTGGGTGAGCTGGGGAACCAAGACTGCCTCTTAGGGTGGTCACTACTGTAGGTCTACACAGAGATGAAATGGCTCATCAGTAGTCAGAAGGTGGTAAGTGGGGCAGAAGATCTTTCACTGCAGAGGTGTGTATTCACATTTAGCTATCAAATAAGCAGAGAATGAATGGCAAAGTCAATGATCTGAAATTTGAATGAATGGCAAAGTCAATGGTTTGAGAAAAAGTCACTAAAAGTGCTTCAGGTGTTAAATGGTACTGCAGTGGGAATGGAAAATAACCAAACAGGACTGGATGGCAACCAGCCTGCCCATTGTTTAGGGTCAAAGGATCAGGAGTAAATAAGATAAGCAAAAGCAATTAGCAGGCCTGACACTGGAGAATCAGGAGTTTCTGTAACATTGATACAGAAACATCAGTAGATGTCTACTCATCTGAATGAAAGATGCATTGAGGCAGAAGGAAAAAAGCAGCACACGCTAAAAGCAGGAGAAACCACAAAGGGCTATTAGGCCACCAACCCGAAATGGGAGCTTACTTGGGTAGGGTATTGACACTGGTCACACAGAATCAGATTATTTTTGCAAATAGCACAGTACCTCAGATGATTGCTAACAGGGATGCAATATCTGTGTGAAAGCTAAAAAAAGGCAACACAGGATATGGAAGCAGAAGAAGTTTTAAAGCCATAAAAAGGCACTGTGAGGTCCTAGCCTCTCACCAAGTGAGAACAATGCCAGTAGAAACTGCAGCATCTTGGTATATAACATCTCTTAGATAACTACAGTTTGGCCTCTCAGACATGGAAACTGCTCACTGCTACACAGTGCAGGGAACAGCTTACTTAGTCAACATTCTTAGCTTTAAAAGCAACACAGACAAACAGAAATCCATCAACAGCAATTATTTTCTGCTTGATAAATGGTGCATATGAAGGCAAACCCAATAGTAACACTGAAGTCAAAGATAACACTGTACTTCCTGATTATACCCATATTTTTGAGTTTAGAATGAAATAATACCCTTAATTAAAATGATTAAAACCTCAACTCAGGGTTGAGGTACTGCATAAATGAACATTATGATTACAGTTATTGGAGAGCTGCCAATACTTAAAAGCATCAGAAGTTGGACAATATATTTTTTCCTTAGGAGAGAATTAGTCTACACTACACACAGCTAAAATCCAGAGTACTCACAGAGCAGCACATACTTGAAAGCTGTTAGAACAAACCTCAATATTTAAATTATCACTTGCAATGTTGAGCAATTACAGCTGCCTGCATTTCTATTTCTGCTGACTGTGAGTCAAAAGAGCCCCATCATGTCTGCCAAAAAGAATGCAAATCTTTATTCATGCTGGGGAAGTCTCCAGTAGATGTTAACAAAGGTGGATTTCCTCCCTTACACCTTTCTCTGCTCCTTGTTTTTTTTTAAGTATTTTTCTGATCCTTTTTTAGTGCCCAGTACCTTTCCATTGTCCAACACAGTTATAAGCACCACTGCAGTCTTGCTGCAGTTCTCCTCCCTAGATTGGTGCAGACAGATACTATCTTAGCATCTGGTCACAGGGGAATTGATGAGATCCTGCCATCACGGATGTTAAGAGCAAAATTCCAGCTGACTCAGCTGAAGTCAGAGTTTTACGTAAGGTGTCTGAATGGTTCCCAAATTATTAAATTTTTACAGTTGAGAAAATCATCTGGATGAAGTGTATCCAATATCCTTAATAAGTCACTGAGAACAAACCTTTTTTATAACGTAGTAAGTAATCATTAAGAGCTGCAATAGCTGTTAATGAGTTGCACTAAATAATTCATACTTCCAATATCTTTGTGAGGAAGATCATTAACCCATTCATTGCAGAGCTGGAAAACTCAAGCTGTATGAGCTGTGTTACTGATTTTCTCCAGTCACATAGCAAACCAAAGGAAGAACAAAGACTAGATTGAATAGCAGAGGCTGCCTCTTCCAGGATTATGGGGCAAAGCACAACCTCCACAGGAATGCTTTGGTAACAAAATAAAAGGTTGCAACAGCCAGGGCCATTTTTCCAGTGTGAATATGGTAGGTAAATAAATAAATAGGTATTAACCACTTAAATAGAAAAAAAATCACTGATGTTCTGGGAAGTTTATTTGGAGACAACAGAAAGTTCTGAAGATAACAAAGAAGAAGAGATGGGGAAGTTATCTGCATTTGGGAATTTGGGAGAAAGGCAGGGAAAAAGGTCCCTAGTGTGAGGGAGAAGAGAAGCTATGCAAAAGTTGAAGGTGAATACAGAAATAGATATAATCTAAGTGAATACAGTAATACAGTCTAAGTTACACAGTAATAATGAAGAATGATTGAAAGAAAACTTTGTGATCGGACAGAACTAGAAGACAGTATTTGCAAAGCATTCCTTTGTATATATATTAATACATATAGATTTTAGAGACAACAGTAAGGTCAAGAAAAAAAATCCTTGTAGACAAGTTTCCAGTGGTAGCTCACATGTACAAATAAAAAAATGAAACTGTCACTGAAATGTATTAATCTCTGAAAGAACCATAGCAGTGGTTATGAAGCTACACATAAAGAGATTTTAAACACGTAAGACAACTTCATTCTCTTACTGGAATCTACAGCTTTATACAAACACTTGATATAAAAACCTTTTTTCATAGTGAAACTGAGGTTGCTCAACCTAGAAAGAAGGCTCTGGGGAGACCTTATAGCAGCCTCCCAGTACCTACAGGAATATGGCAGGAAAGCTGAAGAAAAATATCACAGAGTGTAGTGATAGAAAAAGAAATAATAGTTTTAAACAGAAAAAGGGTAAATTTAGATTAAACACTAGGAAGAAATTCTTTACTATGAGGGTGGTGAGGCACTCCAACAGGTTGCCCAGATAAACTGTGGATGGGTCTTCCTTCTCTTGAGGCGTTCTGCACCAGGTTGGAAAGGGTTTGGGCCACCTGATCTAGTGGAAGATGTCCCTTTCATATCAGTTTATTCTTACAATTTCAATATTGCACCCACCCACTATGAAATTATTTTTTTTTATTGTAAGAAACCATATGCTGTACTAGAATATTGGTAAATAGATTCCATATTATGAGGTTCCACAGGTTATTTTCCATAAAGTGAAGATAGGACTTCTGGGTTTTAACTGTTGCCTGAATTAAATAATTCTTTGATTGGCAAGATAGCAGCAGGGTCCTACAACTGTAAATTGATCATGACAATGTATTCCACAGAGCCAGCGTGCACTGATGAAGCTTGTGGTCACCTACTTGTTTGTTTGTCATCATTTGATGTCTTTTTGCTGTGTTCATTTCTACATTATCCAAAATGGCAGGAATAATAACAGGAGTTCTCTGCTTGTTATATAATTTCATTAAAATAATGGCAATGAAGTATCTGGACCACAATATTCTTTTTGAGATTCTCATAACCAATTTTGAGATGTGATGATTTTTTTCCCTTTTTACACCAACATCTGAAAAATCAGAAGCATGTAAAAATGGAAGAAAATTCTGGCATTAATAAATGAAAGTATTCCATAAATATTTTATAAAAGGCATCTTGGTGGACAAAAAGTAAATCTTCCATATGGGAAAAGAAATGGAGCTTTCAAACACGTGTGAGGTACCAAAATGCTATCAAACAAATGAAATAAGCTACGGACATCTTCCTCAGTGGTAGTACCTTTTCTGCCTCTGCAGTTTATGCTCTACATTTCATGAAACATTGTTAGTATAAAAGAAATTTAAAGAGCTTCTGTTTATTTGTTTTAGCATGAGTTGAACAAACTACTCCCAACACCTCTGTTACAGAACATCATTCAGTCAGGAGATTGTTTCTTTTCTTCTTGGCTCTGGTTCAACTCCTACAAGAAAAACATCCAAGCTTTAAAATTTATTAATTTTAGTTTCTATTGCTTTGGGAGAAAAAGCAGAGAATGGGAGATGACAAAAAATGAGAGCACAGTGTATGATGTAACATTATAACTAGAGTTAAATGTCATTAATACTCTGGATATATTCATGGTGTTTCATATTCATGTAAAAATGGATCTACATAAGCAATAATTCCTCTCCAGAACAGTACCAACAGACTTGGATCTAGCAAAGAAATGGCCACAAATCTGACATTAAAGTGGAATTCACTGCTTTTTGATCAAAAGCTTATGTTCAAAATATATAGTTAAATATCACAAGTATATTCCTCCCTCACAGAAAACATAATATTACTCTTTTTTTTATTATTCCAGTCAAAACTGTTTATCAACCTGAATGCTTACTCCATAATTTCAAAGGATGTTTGAAGGTCAATAGAGTTGTTCAGTGCCACAGATTTAAACAAATCAGCTCAAACATCATTAACAGAAAGCCAGACACAGATTCAGGAAAACAGATGCACTGTAAATTCTTAGAGAACCAGTACAAAGGGAATTTACAATGCAAAGGAAAGGTAAAGAGCAAGATTATCTGGGGAGCAATAAGAATCTAATGAATGAAAGAATAAATAATGTTTATTACCACAGGTGTTAAGTCTGAAGTCTGAAGATCATAAGAAAAAAAAATGATTATTCAGAAACAACTGAGAAACAACTAAGGTAGTGTAGTGTAAATCTTTACAGGTGAGGGAATTTACTCTGTGGCTGGAGATAGCACATGAAAATGGAACGAGATAAGAAGCATTTGGGACAGCCTGAGCAGCTAACAAACTGAATGAGTATGGTAGTGTATGGTGAGGCTCATAAGAGGAACAGGATGGCATGAGATGAGATGGGAGATAAATGAGTTGGAGGTAGGCGCAGGAAAAGCAAATAAATATTTTTAATAAAATTCAGGCAACTGATTGGATATTTTTTCCTTGTGTTCTATTTCCAAGAGTGAAAAGGTTCATTTTCTTTAGGTTTTTCAATGAAAAATCTTTAGTTTTTGTCACAGAACAATGAGCTGTCCCTAAAACAGCCTTTTCCCCACAGTCTTCTGATGGCTCTTATGGAAAACTGTTGCCAGTTTCATGACACATCCATTCTACTATCCTGGTCACAAAGATGTAAACACATATACTTTTCAGCCAAGCCTAGGTACCAGTAATAGCTGTGGGGTTCTGTGATTCAGTGCAGACTGTCAAACCCAGTGGAAATCTTGTGTAAGTGTTATGATGACTCCATGCATCAAGGTCTACATTGCCACAAATACTCTCTCATTCATGTCCATACTAACTTAGGACTTACTGCTGCAGGACAACCCAGGCCCTACACTATGACTACACTTCTTTGATTTGCAGTCTCACTTGAGTGACCTCACCAGACTTCTTAGAGCATATACCATCATATTCTTGAAGAACTGCAGCATTTCTCTGCATCCTGCTATCAAACCTGCATTAATTCTCAGCATGCTTCAGAAGGACTTGAGACATCAGTACCAGCAAGGATGGCTCTTAAGAGGTGGTAGTTAAAAAATCGAATTTAAGGCATGAAGTTCTACACATCTGAAAGAGACAAAAGTAAAGGTGAGCGAATGAGCGTCCTCTGGAGCACAATCAGCATCCAGGATGACTTAAGAGTGGGAAAATGACTAAAAAGCTACAGAACTGGGGTGAAGGGAATGGAAGGCTCCTTTGAGATCTTGCAAATACAGTCTTTTAAGAAGATGCTCTTAGGAATTCTTTTAGAGAAGGATAAAAATACTCAGATAAACTAGAAATTTAGCAGAAGTATTAAGCTTATTTTGCTCAAAACATAAAACAATCAGTAGATTGGAATGGTTTTCTGCCAAGTTCTTCTACTGCAGCAGCTAATAAATAACCTACTGCGTTACAAATCTCTCATCCTCCACAGCATTTTACATCAGGAATCACTGCTAACAAAGTAAAAGCAAACAACATCTATTCAGAGAAGCTATTATCAGAGCAGAATTACTCAGTATAATTGAAATGTTAAAACAAAAACAGAAAAGGACTTCAGAATAATGCAATACAAGGCAAATGTCTCCAACCTGAGACAACAATTAATATCAATAGAGTACGCATTGCCAGCCTCTCAAATTGTTCCCTCTGAATTCTTGCATTTACTCTGCACTAAGTAGTGTAAAAAGAAGGAATTGAAGCTTCTGCCTTCTGGGATGAACAGATTTCAAGAAAATACAATGCTTCCTAAACCACTAAGTTCAACATTCAGTAAGCGTATCAATGAATAATACAAATAAAAGAGCCCAACAAATTCTCAGTAGGAAGAGAACTGTCCTCATGTTTGGCCCCGGCAGCTTTTAGTTGACACTGTGATATAAAGAAAAACTTCCTTAATAATGCCATGATTATTTTCCAGATTTTATAAATCATTCTTATTTACTATTATTAAACTATCATTTGGGAATAGCAACTGAGATCAAGCCTACACATAAAGTAAGAAACTAATGTAGTAGCTTCTTGTTCTCTGTGGGAAGGACTTCTGAAACTGCAACACCTGTAGGTAGGGTTTAAGAGTTTCCACATGGGAAGGTGGAGCAGAACATTCTGTGATACTCCAAAACCAAGAAAACTAGCAACCATAGCTAACTTTAAAGAGTGATTAATTTCCACACCTTGCTAGTTAGGATCAAAAGCGCTGAGAACTGAAGATTATACACAGTACTGAGGACTGAGCCTGAAAAAGTAAAACACAGCTACTGTGACTTTTCTTCCTCCAAAGAAATTCCCATAATAATGCTGTGTAATACTGACTACACATCTAGTACCTAAATCTGGTAAACACTTTCAGGTATTAGAAATACTGCCTGAGGTCATTCATATCATCTAGAGGACTCCTCTGGAATTAGAAATTGAGTAGTCAGGCTTGTTTAGCAATTCAAACAGTGTGAAATAGCCAGAAGGTGTGATTTCTTCAGATTAATAAAGAATAACCCAAAGGACTCTGAAGTCACAGCATAACTAAAGAAACAGTCAAAGCTTCGGCACTTTATCTCATCAGACTTTTGACAGTACGTCCTGAGAGAGACTATTTTATCTTCAAAGTGACATAGACTCTGAGTTTTGTTCACTGAACCAGGAATCTGGTGCAGAACCAACTGCAGTCACATTGCCAATACTGAAATCCATCTTAAATACTGACAGGATTATACTGACCCTCAGAGGGCACAGTATCTTTCAAGTGCAGTTTTTGGTGTTAGCTGGTTTTTGTTTGTTTGTTTGTTTCTTCCATCAGAGGATACATTTCCAGATAGCTACTGCTCTTTGTGCCAAACATATTTCTCCAGCAGCTCCCCCGACTGAAACAAGCTCTCACTAGTTACAGACCTGACCCTAGAGAGTCATATAAATAAACTGTATGTGATTTATTTTAAATTACCGGTAAGAAAACATCAAGGGAGCTTTTTTTTTTTGCCTAAAAATAATAATAAAAATTTTAAAAAAGCAGGAAAATCAGTCACATTCTGCTCCTTCAACTTTTGCACCCCCATCAGTCTGTAAAGACTTTCTCAATCATTCTACAGTCTGCATTTCCTTTTGTTAACACTGTGGCTGTAGGATGGTCCTGTGACAGTGGAGAATACTGCTACAGAAAAACACCCCTCTTGGCTGTCACATAGTGCAATCATTTCAAAGCAAAGTATGTTCCACATAGGGCACAAAGGCTTTTATCCTGGGCTTGTCAGTAAATAAAGTACAAATGACTGATGCCATAATAAATGATTTACAAATTTAATTGAATGTTATAGCATCTCTGAGAACTCAATTTGTGAAGTTTTTGTTGTTGTTGTTTTGTTTGATTGTTTGTTGTTTTTTTTCCTAACAATTCTGGCCTTATTTCAGTAATGTAATTAAACAAATTAAAGCTTTAAAGCTTATAAGTTTAAGCTAAAATCAGTAAGAGCACCCACACACATGAAACTACATATATGACTAAGTAATTTGCTGAACTGTAGTCTTTGAATTCAGAGATAAAGAAAGGCCTGTGCTAAAAGTCACAGATGCCTGGGATTTCAGAAAGTATTATTCAAAATTCAACATTAAGTAGGATCATTCACTACTTATATAGCAGGAAAAAAATGACATGCTGTTTGCTCTGGACTGGGGAAGATTATTAATCAAAATTAAGCTGAGTAGCTTGATATGTTAAATTTCACACCATTAACGAAATGCTGACTTGCATCCCCCAGTGCATTTGCCTGTGCGAGAAAAGCTTAGTACGTAAGAAAGGGTGTCCTTCAGATATTTTCTAAAATATCTGTTATGGGCATAATACCAAACGTGGACATCAGAATAACTGCAGCATGCGTATATCTTAATCTCTTTCATTTTATAATTCCAGCTGCCTTTAATAGTTTATTAGTACTTCTTTCAATACTCTTTCCTTTCACATCACAATAATCATCACCAAGAATAAAGCAGCTTACTTTATAAGGAGATTCTTCTTAAAGACATGTCCTCTGCCCTTGCCAGTTCAGCCACCTGGGTCTCTCAGCTAGCATGAGCCATGGGCTCTGCCCTTCAAACAAAGGTAGTGAGAAATGCCACTTTGATATCTACTTTTGTCAGGACCCCCTCTGAATACTGCAGCTCCAAGATAGCTACAACCTAATTCACTTCAGAACTGGCTGTTGGAAGTTTCTGAATGTAATCAGGCTCAAAAAGGAAGAACTGGTCCAAGTTCCATTTTTTCTTTGGTGGAAGTGGAGGTCTGTGTGAACCTTTTTGCTAGTACTTAAGTATGGCTCTGTGATTTATCACCTGTCCATTGCCTAGATGCCAAAGTGAATGGAGCAGCAGTAAGAGCACGTGTGGTAGGGACATGACTCCAGGTGTTTGGCTTGTGTTCTGTTAGTCACACCCATTCTGTGTAACACTGAATTTTCATTTTAAAACAGGATATTACAGTTTTTCAGTCATATTCTTGCTTTTTGTTTTAGACAAGCTACCCTCTGTTCCTGAAAAATCATCCTCTATTTCTTATCAGCGGAAAAGAGAACAAGGGATGAGGCAGCACACCATACTAGACTATCCTGAAAATGCTGTATAGATTGTCTCCTTTAATGAATAATGAATCACAAGTACAAGTCTATTTGGAAATTCTCCAGGAGGTCATTCCCATACCCTCAATGACAATACTACTGGGATAAGAAGATACAGCCAACAATGTCAGGGAGATCAAAACAGCATTAAATAATGTTGACTTCTGTATTTTCAGCTCAGACAGCAGATTCTGGATGCAATGAGTTGTCGCTTTGCAGGAAATTGACCTGTTTCATGATATTACATCTTTTGTAGGCAAACAACTTCTTCAATAAATAAAAACTACATCACCACTTCTGACAAGCTCTGCATTACAACACCTCAAAACAATGAGGCCAAAACAAAAATCATTGCCTCAAAAATATATTAATAAACCCATAATCGTATAATTTGTAAAATGGAAATTAATGCAGCTTACATCATAAAAGATGTTTCATGTGGGACAATGAAGCAAATATGAGAAATGAACAATTCAGGGGATTGTTGATGTAATCTTGCCATTACCACAAGAAGTGGCTGACCTGACCATTTGCTTGCTTATATAAATGTTCCCAGAGAATCTTGTAAAGAAAAAATCTCCCCCTCTCATACTTCAATAAATAAAAATGCTGTGCAATCTTCCTCTTCCTCAGCCACAATCCAAAGAGTTTGCTGCCTTGTGGCAAATGAACATCTGTATATGTATTCATATTATGTAGATATATATACCTAAGCAGCAAAGTCCTACCTTATTTGGATAGGACTATCAGTACACCACTTTGTCAGGGAGGGGGAGTTTGGAACACAGTGAAGCAGGATTTCGTGCCTCTCAAACATAAGATGCTTTGTGGAACACTACTCTTTAGCTCAGCGTGTGCTGGGAGGCCTAAGCTTTCAATTTCTGCAGGTTACCTACTGTGGTTGATGCCCTAGAAGACTGAGTCACTGATCTTTTAAGACCTCCAGTTTGACATTCACTGGAAAGTTACTTGGGCTGCTTTCTTTAAAAAGCGTTTGGTTATGATGGTATCACATCATCTTTTCCTATCCACATATTGATCTTAGTCTTGCTGACATCTCTGATACATATTAGTATACATTAACAAAGACAAAAATGTATGTGAAGAAGGCTGAACATGTTTCTGGGAAAAGAGAAAGAGAAGGCGCCGAAACAAAATTACAATGTTGTTCCCTTTCATATCATCACAAAATACGACGACCAATGAAGAATTACTCAGCTTTGAATTAACAGTTTTAAACAGAATCCTTGATCATAAAGGATTTAAAGTCTTTAGCACTTTCTTCCCATCATTTCAGAGGTGAAATAATAGGTATAGATCTACATAAGATCATCTCTGCCTTTTAACTAGCTAATGCCTTTTAAATTTTGTGTGACACTGGTGATGGAGCCGAATTAAATCATTGATTGACAACATCCAGCATACACTTGAAGATAATGAATCCTATCTTACAATCCTACTGAGTAGCTGTGCTTTCACATCTCTTTCTGTTTAGACAATATCTTTACATGCTATCTAAATAAATGAATTTACTAACATACCTGAATTATGTACTAAGCTTAGATTGATTTGCACATATAAAAGAAAATTATGGTTGAAGCCAATAGTATAAATCGCCTTTTTTGAGTTTTTATGCTGAGCTCTTAAGATTTATTACTTGAAAAGTGTCTCTTTTGCTCATATTTATTGACTCTATATTAGAAAAAATAATTTTCCATTAAAGAGTTTTTGCCTCTTAGTAATTTGAGCAGCCACATAAAATAACAAAGTTCCTTCTCTTTGTCATCATTTGTGTAATGCCAGCTTTCTTTGTCTTGTGCTGCAACACAGTAAGGAAACATTTATCTATTACCATTATTCATTGTTGAATAAAAGTTTGAATCTCTAGTGCTGGAAATTTACCAGTGTGCTTATCAATGAGCTGCATATTTCACTATCCACACAGATGATGTGAACATGCTTAGAAGGGAGAAGGAACAGCCTCCATCTGTATTCAAAGGATTGGCAAGTGCACTGTCACCTCACAGAGGAAAGGCAATTGTCTTAGTGGTTCTGTTCCCACACCAGCTAGAGACCACACATATGTTACAGAAAAGTGAGAGAAGATGGAAGGAAGCATGGATTTGAAGATAATCTTTTTGTACCTAAAAATTACCCTCAAAAAACATAAGCAATGTGCAAACTGTTGTAAGTGCAAATCTTTTTGCAGTTCTACAGCCTCAGCACTTGGATTTTACATGGTAGAAGGGGGAAATAATCTGCAGCCCTGTGCTGGCTGTGTGGCAGAAGCAGGTGTATTGCACCATGTGTGGGAAAACATCTCTGGATCTTGAATAATTTTTCCATCTATGGAGGCAATAGCAACCCAATCTTGTAGGGATAAGACGAAGAATAACTACCGAAAAGAACCTCTCTTTCCTCCCCATTCCCTACTTTCTCATCTTTCTTGTCTCTCCACTGGCATTTAATCACTCATAAGTTAGTGTGGCTACATTAGAAAAGAATGATAGAATCATTAATGTTGGAAAAAACCACTAAGATCATGTAGACCAACCATTAACCCATCACCACCATGCCCACTAAACCATGTCCCTCAGTGCCACGTTACCTTTTTCTTTAACGCCTCCAGGGACAGTGACTCCACCACCTTCCCAGGACAGCCTGTTGCAATGACTCACCACTCTTTGGTTTTTTTTCCTAATATCCAACCTAAACCTTCCCTGGCACAACTTAAAACCATTACTTATTGTTCTATCACTAGTTACCTGAGAAAAGGCCAACCCCCACCTCGCTATAAGCTCCTTTCAGGCAGTTGTAGAGAGCAGTAACATCTCCCCTGAGCCTCCTCTTCTCCCTGGAAGGACCAAACCAGAGCTGAAGCTTATGTTCTGCTTAGAGCTGCCAATCAGTCTCATGTGTGGCCTTCCGCATTATGGTGAAACCTAACTTCTCCCAGTTGAATAAATTGTTGGCTTTTTTATTAATTTTTAATTTAAAAACTACAGTTTTTTGCACCAAGTGCTCATAAAACAGAAAGTTCTTCATTCCACTGACTGTCATTAAGATGCAATTCTTGGGAACAGTTTATTGATTTCTTTTTGGATACTAGCCTAGGTTTCTGGCAGTTTCTGCATCCCTTTATCAGACTTTGTTGTAAAAAAGTAGCTTTCAACATTTAATGCTCTCCATCTACATGGTATATTATTATTTTGAACAAATATTGGACAGCTGCTAGCGAATTCATGAACTTTGGAGGTTTTCTGGAGTCCATATGGGTTCATGAAAGTAATTAAGACAGGCTGCAAGGTGATAGACATTTAAATCAAATACAAAGAATAGCAAAGCTTATTCCCCGAAGCTTTTAACCTTCACATCTGAGTATTAAGCATTAACTTTTTAAAATACAGACACACCAGTAAATTACATAGGTCTATTTCCATTAATATTTCAGGTTGGTTTTTTTTTGTTGTTTTCACCTTAATATTAAATCAAAGAGGAGCACAAAAATTCTTTGCCTTAAATAAAGATCACTGGGTTGAAAAGGTTGAGAAATACAGAACAAGATGAGACAGACACAATCTAGTTGGCCAGACTCCATTGCTAAATTCTGGTGATGCTGTATTTCTTCACATAGATTTAGATGATGTGTAAAATTCCCAATGGAGACAATTTCACAGTGTCCAGTCTGAAATTCTTTCAAGTTGATGAAGGTCATTTAGATTACAAATCAAAATATCTATTATCAAATTAGAAAATATTGCATATATTGAAACAACCTTTAAAACATCCTTTCCAGTACTTAAAATTGTTTTCACTCTTTGGTTTCACGAAACTTATGATGAAAGCCAGCAGAATTACAAGGTTTTACTCATGAACAGCTTACACTGTGTTCCCTGATAGGCTATGCTCTTACTTTCTACTTAAACAAGTATCAGTTGTTCAAGACCTAAAACAGAACTGGTCTTAACTATGTATGCCATATATCGCATATAACAACATAGTACACCAGGTCAAGTTAAATCCACTAATTCCAGTTAAGCACCAAAAAGAAAAAGGGCGAAGTCAGCCATGCCTGTTTGCAATTACATTCTGGTCTGGGTGTTGTAAGTATTCCAAATAGCCTCTGCCAGCAAAATTTAAGAGTAAATTTGTACTTCTGTTCACAAATCCCCAAAACTCCAGGCAGGAGTTTACCACTTCATTGCTTAAGTACATCAAGCATGACTAGAAAAGTATGAACAGTAAAAACATCTCAAATTTAGAACACTTTTGCAGTTATTCAGTGTTAGAGTAGAAAAGTGTCAGAACTACAATCAGACTTTTCATGGAGCTTTTAAACTGAGATCAAAGGGTCAACATAAACATTAGAAATAGTTTAAATACTTGAAATACATAAGACCATATTTCATGTAATGCAAACTCATATTATCAGTTTAATGACTGATAATATCATATAACTTACAGGCAAGAATAGCAAATTCTAAAGTGCTGAAAAAAAACCACTATTAAAGCTAAATTAAATAAAAGGTCAGTATCATATAAATGAGGGCAAATCTAGAAGAGAATATTTCTGGAATTTGATTTTTTAATGATCTCCTGAAAGCAGGAGATCAAATGGCAAAAGGAACCTAAAGCAAACTTCCTATGAATATAACTTTTTTTTTAATTGAAAGACATTTCCATGCATTTTGTATTCTTCCTGCTGCTGTGCACTGTTTTCATACAACCATTAACCTCTCTCTATGCTAGTGAAGCCCACATTTCTGTGCTTCACTGAGGCTTGTGAAAAGCTCTGAGCTGAAATGCATTATTTTAAGTGAATCATCATTCTTATAATGATGGACATTCTGAGATAATACTTAAGTTTATCTATGTTAATATATTACACTAGCCAAATTTAGTTCAGTAACAACAGAAATATGAATTTTTTTTCATTTGTTAGACATCAGCTGATACCAATGTGCAATATTGAATTAACATGGGTATTTTCAAACTTACTACCTTTCCTCGTGTCCTACAGTCCCACACACTTCGCAAGATTCCTTTGTACTTCCCTTGTAAAGCCATGAGCAAGCCACTGGATTTGACATTAGACCATAGAAAGCTGCAGCCCATGGACCTGAACCTCTCACTAATACCAAATTCAGCAGTGTGGTGGTGGGGTGAAGAAGGATTATGTGGTTTCTCCCCATGCACTATATAGCTGGTTCCATCAACTTCCACTTTCTAGTGTTTTTATGTCTGAAGAACATAGCAGCGCCCAGGAAACCTCAAGCTGCACAAAATTTTCATTAAAAATTGAAAACTGAATACTTCCCAAATCTGGAGTAGATTGTACTGAGCACTGCAGTAATGAACTCTTTATTCTGTCATATACCTGACTAATGAGATTGATCCTAAGCAAGTATGTTTTTTGTCCAACTATCCATCAAATCTTTTCAAATACCTTTCAGCCCACTGATTAATTTTAATGAAATTTAAAGGAGGAGGAAGGTCCCTGAGACACTGAAAGGCTTGTCACTCAATACACAAAACATAATCCAAATTAATGTCATTCATACCCAAAAGCCTGCTCAATTATTAGACACGAAACAAAAAATACATGAGTGAAACCCATTTTAAATACCTGGACTATCAAAAATGTTTTAATTCAAGCTTTCACGTTAGTAAGCACACTATAATTGAAATACAAGAGAAAACTGCATGGTAGACTAGTTTTTCCACTCTTCCACTCTTATAGACCATTCTTGGTTTTGGTTTGTTTCATGCTTCCCCTCTGCCCTTTGTCAAGTAAACCTGAACTCTTGTATCAAATGAGTATTATGAAGAACAGTGAAGATGAAAAGAGAAGACAGCTTCCACACATTGAGTGGGCTCAACCTCTGCAAACACCAGTGGCCACTAAGGGAGGGAGCAATGGGTCACCAGTCTCAATCACTCAGTAACTTAGATAAAGGTAAGTAAAAAGAACAAAGATCTAAGTATCTGGAAGCGTACAGAGGCTACAAGAGAAAATATGATCATATTTCATCCTGAGTCCAGATCTGGCTTAAAACCTACCTGCTGAACCATTTTGTTCTTATAAACTATGGATGAGATTCAAGCAGTAGCTAATAGGGAGACTAAAACAGGAAAGAAACTACGCTGCAGATGGGGAAGACAGAAATACACATATAACCTTTTATGAAAATAATCTTAATAACTTGAAATTAATGTGTCTTAGACTATTTGTATAAAACTGAGACACTTTATTTATATATGAGCAGAAAACTGCCCTCGAGATATGTGACAATTAATACTTGCTTACTTTATACTCTGAAAATTCAAAGCTGAATTACCATTAGATATTGCTGGTAGCTTTCTGTGAAAAAGTAAAAGAATGATCAGGTTGGAAAAGCCCTTCAAAGACCATCAAGTGCAACTATCAGGCCTCTGAAGCTTAAAAAAAAATAAAATAAAATATGAAACAAGAAAAATCTCTTATACAAAACCTGGTGTGTGAAGGCTGCAAAGCCAATTCCACACTGTCAGTTCCTAATCCAAAAACAGGAGGAAAAGTGTATGCACTGGCAAACTAACTCAAGTGCTGCTACTGTTGAACTGTTTGACAGCAGAACATAGGAAACAATTCCTACCTCCTTTTCAAATTCATCTCACCAGAAGAAACAAGTGCTCTGATATCTGGAGAGCGTTTGTCAGAGCTTAATGAACTGCAGCTGTAGGAAGAAAAACAATGAGAAACTGAATTCTGTTCATTCTAACCATTTTTTAACTATAATTTAACCGTGTTTTCTATTTTAACTATTTTCTTTCTTCAGTTTCTTCTAGCATTTACAGAAAGGCCTAGATCCAAAGGAGAATGTCACTCCATGTGCCTGCTTATGCAGATGGGTTGTCTCCACCTGGTATTCCCTTAGTTATGTACTATGTCAGAAAAAAAGCTGAAAATGGGAAAAAGAACGAAGTTCGGAGACAGTTTCATTCGTCTGTATACTAATAATGGGTTCTATCTCATCTGTGTACCTCATCTCAGATCTGTGTTTGCAGATCTCACAAGTTGGAATTTCAATGGCATAGCTGAATTTCATAAAAATAGTGAGGCTCTGGAGTGTATTTTGTCTGTTCACCGCAGATTCTCCTGTCTCTGTTTTGAATCTTCCAGATGGATTTCCAGAGGAAAGAAAAAAAGAGCAACTAAACCC
This sequence comes from Odontophorus gujanensis, assembly GCA_013399175.1. Taxonomy (NCBI): domain Eukaryota; kingdom Metazoa; phylum Chordata; class Aves; order Galliformes; family Odontophoridae; genus Odontophorus; species Odontophorus gujanensis. The sequence goes on from VXAB01012791.1 coordinate 55,541, forward strand.
TGTATTTTTTGGTACAATTTTCTCATTGAGCTCTGTGTCTCTCTGATGTATCTAGAAAGAAGGGATGATGAATGAATAATCAGAGCTGAGGCTAGACACATAACAACAAATCTGACTTCTGCAGATGAGGGTGGATATGGGATAAGACACTGTTCAGGCCCCACATATGCTGCTTTGGAGATAAGCCATCAATGACAGATGACTGCACCAAGAAGAACCACAGGATCTTCGTGTGTGTGTGATACCCTTTTGTTCAGCACTGATGATGCCATAACTGTGACTACTGCAGTGACTGCTGTGACAACTGTAGATGACAGAATAGCTATCCCTTATCTGAAGAAAAGTCTGGAATTTTTGTAGCTCCTGGGTTTGTGATAATGGGTTTGTCTTATAAGAAACACTGGAAATTGATGATGAAATAGTCACGAAAGCAAAATTCTGTCTTTGGACAAAGCTTCAGAGGCAAAAAGTCAGCTTTGTGATCATGATGCAGAGCGGAAAATGAGTTAAGAGATTTTGCTGATCCAAGAAGTTGTGGAGGAAATTGTAAAAGGTAAGGAGTCCCAACCTGCAGCCTTGAGGGCATGACAGACTTCTGGAGTTTCATGTCGCCAGCAAGAATTTTGTTGAAGAAAAAGCAGTCTTCAGAGCAGCTGCCAGCTGCTACTGCAAGGATTTTACTTCCAGTCGTGATAATGAAGCAAACTGAAAAGTTTTCCCTCATCTCAGAGGAAAATAAACTGATTCCTCAGCCAAGGTTGCTTGCTCTGTTTTGTTGTTTTTCCATTGACTTTTTTTATCTTTGCCACTGTGGAACTCCCACGGGTATACAAAGGTCCAGGAGATCCAGCTGGAGCATTACCTTAAGTTTTACTACCTGATGAGGGCACATCCAGCACAGATGACAACTGTCAAGAAATTCTGCTGCTTTTGGGGCAAATAGCTAACACTACATCACCAGTTGTTGTTTTCTAAAGCTCTTATGACTTCCATCAGAGGGTCTCAACAAAACCATAAAATATGTGAGCTATACTACCAGTAGTTTCTGCTCTCTTCTTCACTGAGTGAAAAGCCATTAGGCTCAGTATTATTCTCAGAAGTAGCATTCTCCAGTCTGTATAATGCAGTCTCCTTTCTAGTCCTGCCAACATTAGAAGCAATGGGTGCAATGCATCTCCTCTTGACATTTTATATGATGAATAAAACCATATGGGTCACAGAAGTGACTATAATCAGGTGATTCTCTTTTTCACTCACAGAAATACTTGTCTCAAAGGGGAAAGAATGGACTAAATACATAAAATGCTCTATATGCTCTTGTTCTTTAAAACACATTCATTTGTAATTGTTTCACTCCTTGAGAAATCCAGTTACTACATGTTTCCATTACTTCATAGAACTTGCTAATTCTAGGCGTCCTCTGAAAACACTGCTTCACTGAGCTCCTGATACATTAAGTGGTATAATTTATCACTGTTCAGCATGCAGAATTTTGGACATACTGTCTCCAATGTAATCCCCATTTCTACATGATTGCTCTTTTAATAAGAATTTATAATCTCTTTGCCCATAAAAAGCACAACTCAACAAAAATATGTCAGAGATTATTTTGCTATGTGGTTCAGCTTCTGAAGAGACAGACTGTTTCACCTGTTGCAGGTACAGCTAAAACTCCTTAGGAACTGGTGAAAAATTCAGTGAAGCAATCAAAAAAATGAGTGTTTCCTCTCACAGTCCCTGACTGTGCCTACACAGCTGTGGATAAGCAGTCATGAAGAACAGCTCCTGCCTGTTACCTCTGGGCTGTCTTTGAACCATCAGTGATGTTATGTTCCAAGCACGTTTGAAGGCCACATTCTTACAAGTTCTGCATATGCCTGCAAGGCTGGTTGGCTGGAAGGAAGTTCTTGGTATACACGGACATTGCTTTCAGAGCTGCTGCCTACACCCAACAACAAAGGATAGCTTCAGAAATGTCGGGGAAGCAAACAGGAGTCACTCTGGCAAACGAAGCCCGCACAAATTTCTGCATACGTCTGTGTTCATGCCTAGGTGAAAAGCTCATATGGTCCAAATGCTAGCTCACATTCTCAGTGATGAAGCATAATGAAGAGTATGGCATTCATTAGAAAAGAAATCCATTTTCATGTTCCTTGTACTCTGCATTAGGATGTACATGTACTGCCAAATTTATAGGAGTATTACTGCCAAAAATTGTTTGTCTTTTTCCTAAATTTAGATGGGCCTTGTGACCTTCTGAGATGGAGACCCAAAGCCCAAAATCTGTTGCAGAAGATGTCCTAGTCCTCCTTCTATCTTGTCTGGACTGATTCAGCTCCATTATGGTACTGTTTTTCTCAAGGTACCTGCAGCACATTGATAAAAGTCATCTTGAGCTACAGTGTCAGCTTTTTACTGGCGTGACTGAAGATGTGAGCATACGTACTTCCTCTAATGTCTCTATTACAGGGCTGATAGCATTTAAAGCACCGCTGCTATCTGCTACGTAATTATGAGTCAAAGCTCCTACATAGCTCCCATTGACTTGGTACAGATCATGTTCTTCTCAGGAAGAAATCACCTTGTTTCAACAGCTGCAGAATTCTCATAGTAACTTCTGACCATCTTCTCATGCTAGGGTGCACATGGAACTCTATGATGAACAGGATATACATTTCTCTCCCATACACATTTCAAACTACCATAATTAGTATCTATAAAAAGGACTAAAGTAGCAATTAACTAAATAATGTATGTTGCTCATCAAAAAAATATAAGTTTTCTAAAACTGATTCAAGTTAAAGCCTTTTTCACCACTTATTTCAACATTCTGGAAGTTACTCATCCATCAAGCAAGAAATAATCATGTACTACCCCAGACATAACTTTCCTGTTGAGAGCTAGAGCAGTATCTTATGCAGTGATGTCTGACCACTCAAACATTGCTCCATTTTACTCTGCTAAGTGGCTTATGGGGTATCTTGATTAATTCATGCCAGATCAAGTTAGTTCACTCCCTGCTTTCTATTTCATTAAAATTCCTGGAAGCTAAGGCTGCTCAGCACCTTAAGAACATTGCTCAACTGGATCAAACTTTTCTAATTTTCAATTCTAACAACAATAATGGTCCAGATCCTTGCTGTTTTAGTTAACATCATATACATGTGCCACTAGAGTAAGAGCTGGAGCTCTGTACACAGAGACGAATAGTTAACAATAGTGTAGTGAAACCAGTGGTTTGTTCACACTTTGATTTTGCACACATTCTAAGGGATATTGCTGAAAAACAGAGAAAAAGGCAAAAACGGTTCTGTTTCACATTGCCTCCCTTCTCAACAGACAATTCTAACCCAAAGGATGTGTATGCCTGAATGTTCATCCTGACTCTGGAAACACATCTCATTCCATATCTGGTGAAACCTCTGTGCTCCGTGAAGAGCTGTGTGGAAAGACAGGGATTCCCAGCATGGAGAGAGAGATTCCCTTCATGGCTAGTACATCAAGAGCTATCTTTAGGAAATAAGTAGAAGAAACAGCAATTAACAATGGCAGCAGCCTTGATGCAGCCCTTACCCATACGCGTCACAGGAGCTGAGTGTTTTGGACGCTCATTAGACAGTATGGAAGGACGGTCAGTCATTCAGCCTGGAACAGTCATTTCAATTCCTAGCTGCCTGGGGTTTCTTAGGGGACTCAGCTGAGGTATAAATGATTCCCTGCCTAAACCCAATAGCAAATACTGTGTAGGCAGAACATAAGCACTTATCTCCTCATAACAGAAAACCAGGAAGCAGTCAGGCTAAAAAAAGAGACGCTTACTGTGTTGTGCAGTCCTGGAAAGTAAATTTGCTGGATTGCTGTCTGGGTTGGTGAGATTTATCCTCCAAGGACTTTAGTCTACTGGATTTTACTTTGGATCCCAGCATCTGAACCCTGGCCTCTTCTTTAAGATTAAGAAAATCAAATCTCTTGACATAGAAAAGGTGTGATACCAATCAAATTCAGATTAAGAAAACCTCAGGTGAGTTTTTAAACTTAACCTTGCAGTTCAGACAACCACAGTGCTGTTTATTAATTTCTAATTTAATTTATAGACCAGATATGATCTAGCTAATCAGGCCTACCAGAGAGAAAAAGTGTCTATTTCATATTGTGCAATTCTTATACCATATCAATCTGTAGTTATACTATTCTAAGGACACAGGCCTTCCAGCAAATTCTTCAATTTCACATAGCAATTTTTTCTCCTGTTAACAAATAATTATATTAGAACTTATTCCACTGAATATGAGAAATTCCAGATGTTTAAATACATTAAGTTCCATCGTTCTAATAAAAAATATATATCTGCAGGGAGTTTCACACAAATAGGAATTAATGAACTGCACCTTTTACGGAAGTTTCATTCTTCACCTTTAAAAAATAAGAGGAACACAACATAACCAGACACTAAGAAGTCTCATAGCTGAGAAGAAATTAAACTTCAAGTGCACAACAAGCCATTGTTGCCATATGGAAAAGCATTAAGACTTCCTGAAAGTCTATCTTCTCTGTTTAATTCTGAAAGACCACAAAATTACATGCACTAATGCAAATAGCATTCTTGTTTCAAGGCATGTGAAAACATTGATAGTTAATGCTTGTTTACAGTGTTTGTCATGGGTTCAAAAACAAAATTCAAAATTTAACAAAAATGCATTAAGTGGAGGCTCTGTGTTTATATAAATTAACAGGTATATACAGAAAAGAAATGACCAGTTAGGAAAAAAATATGCCACTTAGCTTTGTCAATGTTCTGGTATTTTTTCCCTGGAGAAAACCCACAGTAGTTGTTTGGTGTTTGTTTAAAGTCACTGGATTAGTAACAGAAATGGCCATAATTATTAAGCAGCCTTTCAGAAGGAAGATACGTTACAACAGAAATTTGGAGTGGACAAGCATCAGCAACATAGATTCAACACAGTTCAGAGGTATAAGTCTTCTCCCATTGACAGCAAAGGAACACACAAGGATTCAGCACCTAAGAGGATCAGGGTGACTGTGCAGCGAGATGCTAAATTGATAGAAATTTTGTCTCTGAGTCTACCTGAGGTAAAATTTCCTGCAGGGACTTCACTTAGTGCCTCTGCTAGCAATAATTCAGCCTCTTATGCTTACATCCCTATAGAGGTCTAATCTGTTAGCTTGCTATGAGGATGCCTGCTGTGCCTCAAAGGTACCATGCTGAAAAGACAAGTGCTGCTTTCTTTCAAAAGAGGAAGAAACTTGGCCTCTACCCATCTTTAATATATTGCCGAGTATTAAATATTTAACATGAGGTAATGCTTAAGGCAATCATGCAGAAACTGGAAGAGCCAGGTCTAACTGAACATTTTAAGAGTATTAACTTCACATCCCCTCTATCAGCTGAAGTTCTGGGCTGCATTTTGGCTGTATGAACCTCATGATAGTTCTTAAAACCTAGAGACTCATGACTAAGCCATATACCAAATCCCCAAAGCAGAACCCATGCTTCTTCTCCCTCCAACGGCAGCACATTTATACCTGCCAGGTGTGCAAATCACACACAGCTACAACACTCAGAACACAGGTGGGGCAGTGCTCTGTGTGGTTTTGGTTAAATCACTTTACCTTAAGGAATTTGCCACAGAAAATGAAACCCACTACTAACCTAATTCTCTAAAATTCTCTAAAATGGAACACTAAAGACATCACTGTTGCAGTGACAAGTATTGGGTTCATTTTAGGGGCTTCTAAACTCTTCTGCTGTCAGTGAGTTCATAACGCTTGTCAGTACATTGCTGTACTGATTACAGTCCCCACTGAAGATGTGCAGTGGCCAAGAGTCACAGTAGTGAGCATAGGTAAAACCCTGTATACCTCAGAGATGTTCAGAACTCCAACAAATACTTCCCAGGACACACTGGTACCACGTTCCTGACAAAGGAGCAGCAGCAGTTCTCAATATATGAGAGTGAAGAAGTATTCTAGTCTTTGCCCAGCAGCAACCCTGGGTACAGCCCAAGTAACACAGCAACTGGAAACAAGGATGAATTGCAAAGCCTTCCCTCTGCTACCAAGATCTCCCCTGCCAGCATGATGCATCAGCTTTATTTTGCAGTTTCAGTCTCCCTTCTTTTTCCAGTCTTTTCAAACTCTTTTTTTTTTCAACAGTTCTTCCACTGTTCCTTCATGTTCATCTTCCTGAGACAGACAGATACAGACTATCACTGTCTGAAGAAGTCCTGGAGTAAACAGACTGCTTTTACTCTAACTGCAATGAAAAAGGACAGAAAGTAGCTTTTTCATAAGAGTTATTCCATGCCAAAGTTCCCTGTCTCTTCATCAAAAGCAATTTTTTAACGTAGAAAAATAACATTCTTGCTTGAGTTCCATCCATTGGGAACTACAGAAGTGCTCAGCACTCAACATAAAGAACAGCAGCACATGTCCCATGTGCCTGCCAAGTCCGTGAGTATGCCTGGAAAAAATACCAGTCATATGTATGCCAACATTTGCCACTTTCTTCAGTACAGCACATTTGCTGTTGAATCAGGTCCCCCCAGCCCATGCCAAATTCTCCACTGTTTTCCTCCCCTTTCTATAAGAAACTAACAATTCATCCCCAGACTGACTCCCAGCCCTGGAACAAGTGGCATTTAAACGCCATGGGATGGCTGAGGCACATATAAAGCTAAGAATCTTTCCAAAGGACACCAAGTACAGAGAACAGTCACATAATGTACAGTGCAAAAAATTATTTTATTCATTACCACATTTGTTATTTGGTTTGCCAAGTGCAAGGCAACTGTATTACCTTATATAGAAAAGATACTGGCAAGGCATAGACCTGACAGACAACCAATATTTGACACTGTGGATTACCTACTACAATGGGACACAGACAAGCAAAAGGAAACACGTTTAAATAGAGGACAGCTGTTCTTGATGAATTCAGAAGATACACTCTAAGTCCGCAAGTAGAACTGCCACATCCCCTTATTCATTTGGACCACATAGGTCAAGACAGTGCACAAAACTGGGAAACTGGCCATTCTTAGGGAGCAAGGCCTCAAGTTCAAACAAATGCTCCAAACATGCTCCAAAGGGGCCTTCCTTGCACTGTATTACTCTGGCTGATTATGGAGAGAAAGAGAACAAAAATATTCAGTGTTCTCAAAGACAACCTAAGGGTTTCCATATAGTACTGGCATATGTCTGTTGAAATATACAAAGCAGAATGTGAAGATTTCTAGTTTTCTCTGTCTGCTTACTCATTACATTACAAATTATTCAATCTGCATTAGAATTATCAGACTGCGACCAGGTATCTCATCCTGCAAATGTCAAGGTCAAATACAACAAAAATCAAACAAACAAAAAAGAGAATACTGTGACCTTCAGTCCCACCAAGTGCTAGGACCATCCCACTACTGACTTCAACAAGTTTGGAGGCACTCATCCAAAGCTACACTATCCATTGATGCAGCCTCCTGAGTGGAATTCCTAGGCTTAAGAATACAAAAGCTCATAAAGCCAGCCTGCATATCAGATGCTGTAAGTACCTGTGCTTGGAAATGATGTGGGATGACTGGCTGCCTCCATGAGATAGGGGGTTATAGCGTCTCCCAGGAACATGGCAGTCAAGCTTTAGTGTCTGGAGTGCACAGAACTCCTCATGTGCCACATAGTTCTCCTACATCAGATGCTCTCGGATGTACCAAAGCCCTGCATGACACAGTTCTGCTGCAGCAACGCTTCCTGCTCATCCTCACTCTTGGTAAGCTTTGTTATGGTCTAGTGGTACTTGTACAGGACTGCTAGAGCCAGGAGATCTTTACATAGTTGGTGTGCTCTCTGCAGCCACAACTTCTGCTGGACGGGTAGCAGGACACGGGAAAATCCATTCACTCCAAGCCTTTTTGTCTGATGACTCTGGGAAGAAAGAGAAGGACAAGGCTGTCATCCCAACCTGACTGTCCTGATCAGAGATGGGTCAGACCGATGCACAGGCAATAGCTGAGCATGCATTTTTTTTCTAGACACTCTGAAATTTATAAGCTGCTATGTCCTGATCATGAGAATGACCCAGTTCTCTGATCTGAGCTTGCTCTTGTCCCTGCCTTGCTTTACATGATTACAGCCTCAGACCTGTTCCCTTTAAAATTATCCAGGGGTACCCCAATATATCAGCCCTCCCCTCCCTGCCAACTCAGACCCCAAAACAGACTCACCAATGTGCAAATCCTGCCTGCTGTCCGGAAGGAGAAAAGAAGAATTTTATTCTCCAAGATCTGGATTGCGTGCCTGGAACATGCCCTCATTCACATCAGTTGGCAGATGTGTGCAATTCAGTCAGAGGGCTCATAGCCAGGTCTCAAATGGTGATGGCCTGAGGACGAAATGTAGAGTCTTGTCCATCTCTTAGCTGGAGCCTGCTGGCAGAAGGAGGAAGAGGAGGACTGGTTGTCCCAATGCAAAGAGTTTCAGAAGTGCTGCCTGCTACAGGATGGGGACCATGCCAAGAGAGATCTGACACTGTCTTTGGAAGGAGCTTGGTCTCTCACACTGGTGGTGTGATCTTGACTAGTGAATGTCCCAGTGTAATGCAAGTTAACCAGAGATCAGAGAAGGCTGGAACCTCTGTGGATACGCAAGATGTTTCTCCAGAAAGCTGTGTTGTCTTTCTCCACCCAGCAGACAACCTTGCATATAAAAATGAACTGAATAGCAAACATAGTGAAAGTCTATAAAACTTTTGCTCGAAATAGAGAAGTTTCATCTGTGGGCAAGAGCAGCTGTACCTAACCATGGAGTAAATCCCTTCAGCTTTTCTGCCTTTAAAACTGCATTGGTGACCACTCTGTTGGAACATTCCTCGGCAACGAATGAAGTCACAGTGAGACTTTGGCAAAGCTATGATGCCATGTGTACTGTTCCCATATGAAGAAGAGACACGGATGTCATGTGGAACCAGCTCACATGGGGCTGCCTGTGCCAATCAAGGTCTTGAAGAAGACCAACCAGAGAAATTAAAGGGATGGAAGAGAGGGAGCTGTTGGCACCAGTATGTCTGTACAGCCTCACAGAAATCAGGCTCTTCCAAGCAAATTTGGTCATTTGAACAGCCTACTTGTTACACTGGTCCTCAGAGATCACTCATTGCACTCCAGATGGAATTTCTGAAGGCCCAAAGATTTTGGATAATCGGGGCTTTTGGGTCGTAAAGACACCTCCACATCACTCTTACAGAAGAGGGTAGACAGACATGTTGCTCTGTGCTCTGTACAAACCCACACCAGAGCCATGCCCCATCCCTGCAGTAGCCATCTATTTTTTGAATTCCTGTACAAAGGAATTGTACAGGATTCACTATTGTTTTCATGAACTTCTGCTTCTCTTTCAGATTTTTTTAAATTGTTAATTGCAGACATCTTTATTGTTGAATGAACATTTACCACCTCATTATAGCCTTTAGAAATAGATATATCAAGAAAATGCTGGTAGAATATTAAGTATATCTGAAATAATGGGCTGAATTGTAACAGCCTTCCCAAGGAGGCATTGTGTGATAGTTGGTCACAACAGTCCAAAAATAGAACAATTGTCCTCCAAATCAGTAGCACACCCAATATGCATTGCTCATCTCGCATCACAAGGAACACTTCTGTCTTGTACAGCTGGACTAACTAAATTGTGTTGGTCACATGCTATGTTTGGTTAGATGTGTTAGCATCTTTTGTTGTGTTTCTGTCTTTGCATCATTCATATTTTCATATTCTATTTTTTTTTTCACAATATATATCTTTATCTAGGAGCAAAACACCTATCAAATCAAATTTATTGACTGCCTGGGTCACCTGGAATCCTGCTTTCAGTAGTGACCTGAAGAGAATTTTTACAGGAAAGCAATTAAGAAATATATGTCTGAGTACTGCTGCAATGCAGGTGCAGGCAGAGCAGTGGGAATGCTCACGTAGTCAGCTTACACAGTAACTAATTGACTGCTGCTTTAACACCTTCAATTCCTAAAAATTATCTTCATATTTTTCATTCTTCATAGAATTTGAAGCCCTATTTCTTGAAACTAGGCACAGTGCCTCAGTGGATGGTTTCATAGAATCATCATCATAGAATCACAGAATGGCTGGGGTTGAGAAGGGCCTCAAAGATCATTTAGTTTCAACCCCCCTTCCATGGGCAGCCTCACCAACCCCTAGATCAGGCTGCCCAGAGCCACTTCCAGCCTTGCCTTGAATGCCTTCAGGGATGGGGAATCCACAATCTCTCTGGGCACCCTGTTCTAGTGCCTCACCACCTCCTGAGTGGAAAACTTCCTCCTAAATTCTAACCTAAATCTCCCATCTTAGTTTAAAATCATTTCCCCTTGTCCTATCACTATCAACCCATGTAAACAGTTGTTCCCTCTCCTGTTTATATGCTCCCTGCAAGTATTGGAAGGCCACAATGAAGTCTCCCTGGAGCCTTCTCTTCTCCAAGCTAACAAACCCACTTCCCCCAACCTTTCCTCATAGGAGAGGTGCTCCAGCCCTCTGATCATTTTAGCAGCTCTCCTCTGGACCCGTACTGAAATGAGTTTCACTACGAGAGCCCCATAAAGCTCTGAGAAACTAAGAACTCTCAGGGGACCCTTTGCGATGTGGATCTAAGGCAATGGGCATTTCTCTTCACAACCTGGTTTACTTTCCTTTTACTGAGTATCACGTTGTTCTCATATTGCAAGAAGAAAGAACAAGAAACTGAAATGTGCGAACCAACTTCACATTTTGGCTTTTCATGCTATGAAAACAAAACAAAGTAACAAACAAACTTGAGAAATTAGTCTGCCCACAGTAAGGCTTAAAAATCCTTATGTCCATGTAACTTCATTTAACTGCAAGCTTTGCCTTACACCTACAAAGGCATATATTTTTTCTTTCAGAGAAAAAGTGTATGCCAACTCATTCATTCATTGCTAGCGCCTCGTTCCCCTCAGAAGCTCCACTACAGTGGCACAGATGCTGCTTCACATGAATTTATTTATTTATGTTTATTACCCTGAAATTTTCCTTGATGTTTCAAGCATATCCACTAGGTCTAACAGTGCATTTCTTATATATATATATAAAATATATATTTATCTGCCAGATAGAAAGACCTAAAAAAAAAACTCAGAAGAATAAAGAAATATATTATACTGTGATTATTGTTTCCAAGGGGATTTTATTGCTCTCCAAAATAAACAAATACTACAAGAACTAAAAGCTAGAAACTGCAATTTAACAGCTGAATTTAACCAAGTGATTCCTCCTCACTTGGCCAGGAGCTGAAAAGGTCACTACAGATAAGGAGAGTGAAAATGAGGTTTTAACTCTGCCAGATTTCCCATGTCATCCCAGCTCTAGATGCTCCTGGCCAGCTGTCCAGGGATGAGATGCCCACTGTAAAGCAGGACAAGGAGAGAAGCGTTTTGGCCATAGAGGTGCTAAACAATGCAACTGGGATTGCTTAAGCAAAGCTTACACTGAAGGGAAAAACACAGACAGTTCCTAATTTCAAAACTAATTTCAACTGCCTCATTTTTTAAGTAAAAGAACATCAATAGATTTTAAATAAAGGTACAGTCCTTATTTTAAATCAAAATTCATTACATTTTATGAATAAGTTGTGTTAGAAAAAGTCTATCCAATAAATATTTTCTTGCATAAAAGAACTCTTAATTAAGATTCAGTTCTTGATTATGATGTGTACCACAAGGTCTCATGACTTTACTAATATGCTGAGTGCTCAGATCAGGGCTATGCTTTTTTTGATTCACTGCCTAACTGTCCAGATCTAAATTAGATAGGCATTTTTGACTAGAGAGTCTTCATGAGCAGATGTATTTCTTCTTTCAAAAAGAATGCTTTGAAGTGCTGCTAATAAATTAGGCACTCAGAAAAAAGCATCTGAAATAGTGTAGATAATTACCCTATTAGCATCCTACCACTATTGCCATTTATGTAACTTCTGATATACAGTCAAGAATAAACTACTGAATTAGAACTTGGAAGTTTGAAAGGTTATATTAATTTTCTAAAATGAGTATACACTATGAAAAAAAGATTCTGCCAGAAGGGAAAAAAAAAAACAAAAAAAAAACCCAACCAATAGGAAACAAACAAACAAACAAAAAAATCACCAGAAATAAACCTACCAGGTACATTTGAAAAGAAAATAAATGGAGACACTCCACACCCACACGGGGCAATTTCTGAGATCATTTTTAAGCAGTTCACAGTTCTATATATAGAAGACATCAGCAAAAAGTATTATCTGGAGTCATGGAAGGAATGAGTTTACTAAGTAGAGCTGCTATTCACATATCGTTAAAGAATACACCACACAAAATCCCCTGAGATCAAGACCTGATAGTGGTAGGTGCTGTATGAAGGGAAAATCTGTATCCTAAGCAGCTTACTGTCTAAGCAGACAAACTATAATCAGTGCGGTGTGAACATGGTCTGTGCTATAACACAGTATTCAAGCTAGTTCAGTTTTCTTATATCTATGTAACCCATAAAAAAAGAGGCGGGCGTGAAACTGGACCTAAATCTCAGTATCAGTCAATTATTGATGTAATATTTTTCTGTCTACGGTGCAAAACGTTACTTTCTCATGTAAGCTTCAATTTTTCTGAAATTTTAGGTGTAAGCTTTTTCTGTGCTGCTCATTTCCTGCAGGGAGAGATACTATATTCCAAGATCTGACATAATACAAGCCTGTGCACTAAGCAGTACAGGGCAGACTCACAAAAGAACTCAGAGATGCTGAAAATGAAAAAATTCTTCCATTCATTCTCTAATACCCATAATACTTCATGCTGCATCAAAATAATTTGTTGCTTAAGGAGTAATAATGATTTTGGAGTAATAACTTGATGACTAGCTATACCCTTATCATCTACACAAGTATGGCATGCCTCATAAACCGTGTAACAGTGTTGACGTGTGCCAGTGATCTCTCCACCCCAAAAGCTCACAAAGGAGCCGTGCCAGTGACTGTCATCCCACACAGTGCAGCTTTTTGTACCATTTCAAGAGTTTTGTTTACGTAAAAACTCAACTGCAGCAAATACACAGCTTGCTCAACCCGCTCAGTTTAAGTCTTAATTAAAGAATGCTAATAGGAGTCAGGTGTTGGCCCCAGACTGTTTACCAAATTCAGAAAGAAGTATCAGTCCCAAATAAAGATCAGTTCAACAGTGCAGCCAGTTCTCAGCATTCCTACAAAGACCTTATCAAATGTCAACTGATTATGATTCATCATATTTTCATTTAGTAATGGCAATTTACGTTAAGACCAGAAGAATTTGAGAAATTACTCATATATTTGCCCACCTGTAAGCAAGGTTCTGTCTAGCTCTTCATCTGACCTTAAAATCATATGCAAAGTGAATGGTGGCATGGCCTCGTTCACATGGGAGTCATAGAATGAGAGATAAATGGAGCCAACAGTAACTCTGACATTTCTCAAAGGAAAAATGATTACTGAATGTTTATACTTCTATTGTGTAATACAAAGAATATTTAATAATTAGAATTAAATATTGTAATACTTCCTAATATATTTAAGAAGAGATTTATCTTAAAGATATTATAGCAAGAGACTTCATCGTGGATATGCTAAAAAAGCCCTACAAGAACCAGGTTAGCATTATCACAAATATTAAGTCAACAATATCCATGTAATCCATGACAAATTAAGATTTAACAAATTCTGGTCTATCCCCAGATCTCAACAGAGCAACCACCTACTGTGCAGAACCTAGTAAAGTACTCTTCTCATGCTGATTTATGCATATATAGACCAGAGGGCTGGACAGTCTCAGGCATTTAACTTCAGGTTTTCACTAAGTAAAATGTTCTCAGCTGGGATGATGTCCCTCCTTACACATGATAAATGGCTACAGAAGATAATTTCAGCTCCAAAGACATCACTTTTTAGAGGCAAAATTAAAGAAAAGAACATAAAGTGAAAGCTCAGCAGCCTGTATTTGGTTCTTCACATGATATAATTTCAGAAGTACCATGTAGAGTGTTTTATCATTATATAAGATAGGTTGGCATCTGGAGTGAGAATGTTTGACTAGAAGAAAGCAAATAAAAAGAATTTACAACTCATGCCTCCCACTTCCTGGTCAAGGAGCTTTACAACTCACACAGGCAAGTGCATAAGCACACGCGCACACACACACACCCCCCCAAGGTAAATGACACCCTTCTTTAGGAATCTTTTAAAAGGCAGAACACACAACCTATATCCCAATCATCTACATAATGCAGTGGCTGTATACATGCATCACATGTGCGGGCAATGGGCAGATTTTGGTACTAGGGTGATGTGCTGAGGACACCAGCAGCATCTCCCACCACGCACACTGAGGATCCTAACTCTATGCCTTCACAATGCAGATGGTGAATTTAGGGCTGTAAGCTTCACTCTCAAGGACCAGTAAACACAAGTCAAGAAGACAGAGTAGTGTCAAACTACTCTTTCAGGAGAAAACGTGAAATAAAGAAAAATCATCCACTTTCTCACAGGACTCTGCTGAGGCAATTTAGCATTTTATCTTAAGAATTATGGGAGAAAAAACACACTATGGTTTGTGTTTACTTTTTGTTCAGAAGAAAAACCCTGCTGACTGCTACCTAAAATGTTACTTGTTCTATTGAGATGCTCTCCAGTAAAAACTTTGCAAACTGAAATAATGTTGCTAAACTTATTTATGATTCCAAGGCACTGTATTCCTATATGCCATATAATTATTAATGCTCTGAGCACCTTCTTGATAGCATGCTTCTTAAATTGCTTTTTTTATAGATTAAATAACTTTCTCCAGCAAGTCATATCTTTTGGTATGTAAGCCATGCAAATGAAGCAAAAGTCAGAAGTGTGCAACTCAGATGAACAAGCAGGTCATTAGGGATTTCAGCACTGAGGTTCATGCTTCCATTTCCTGCCACCCTGTGTGTGAACAACCCCTTTGCACCTCTGCCTCTGGGATCTGTATATTTTTCCCAGTACTCCTCTTAGTTGACATAATTTTCCCTTCTGCATCCCTTCATTTCTACATAATTGCCTCAGCTGCCCACTCTTATTCCCTGTGAGAGCCAGACCCACATACTTGTCCCCTCAACTGCTAACCTCCTTCATGTCCCTTTCCATATTACCTGACCTTGATGTGTTTGGCCACTGGAAGGCAGTCTGAACCTACTCACTGCACGGTCAGTCACCCACTTCAGTTGTCCAGCCAGAAAGTGTATCTACACCAGATATCTGATTAGATCACTGACCATCTCCCAGGTACTGGTGCCTAAAAAAACTGTCATGTCCCAGACAATCAGGCTATCTCCAGTTAAGTGAAAAGTGCAGCTCATAGCACGCTCTCTAGTAAGACCAGGCTTAACCTGCTGAGGCTGAAGTTTCAGTAATGATGAGTCTAATGTCAGAACCACAGTAGGATTTCTTAAATAGTCTGAGAGCTGTATTTCCCTCACTTGAGTGGTTGTTACCACACTAACTCCATCCTTTTGGGAAGAAGGTGGATCTCGACTATTGTTTTTTTTCTCTCTACCAATTGTGGTGTTAAGAGTGGAACACAGGAAATCAACTGCTTTGCTACCATCTCAAAATCATGACTGGGAAACTACAATTAGAAATTCTACCTAAGCTTGCTGACTCATTGTTAAATTTTCTAATATCATTATGTCCTACTTCTCTACCTCCCCTCAAAAAATCCACAGAATAGTTTAACTTGGAATGGACCCTAAAGATCACCTAGATCCAGCTCTCCTCCCATAGGCAGGTACACCTTCCACTAGACCAGGTTGCTCAAAGCCCCATACAGCCTTGTCTTCAACACTTCCAGGGAGGGGGCATTCACAACCTTGCTGAGAAACCTGTTCCAGTATCTCACAGTAGAGAATTTCTAATACTTAAACTAAATCCACCCTACTCCAGTTTGAGACCACTTCCCCTAGTCCTGTTGCAACATGCCCGTATACGAAAGTTTCTCTCCATCTCCCCTGCAGACCCCCTTCAGGTACTGGAAGGTCACTATAAGGTCCCCCTGGAGTATTCTCTCAGTCCAAGTTCTCTCAGCCTGTCCTCACAGGAGAGGTGCTCCAGCCTACTAATCATCTTCATCTCCAAAGACTCCATGTCTTTCTTGTGTTTGGGGTGCCCAGAACTGGATGTATTACTTCAGGTGGGGCCTCATGAGAGCAGAGCAGATGGGCAGAATCACCTCCCTTGACCTGCTGGTCATACTTGTCTTGATGCAACCTAGGATATGGTTGGCCTTCTGGGCTGCAAACACACATTGCCAGCTCATGCTGGCACTTGGCCTTGTTAAACTTCATGAGGTTGGCATGAGCCCACTTCTCAACCTCATCCAGGCCCCACTCAATGGCTTCCCTTCCACGTAGTATGTCAGCTGTACCGCTCAGCCTGCTATTGTCTGCAAACTTGCTGAGGGTGCACGCAATTCCACTGTCCGTGTCGCCTACAAAGATGTTAAATAACACTGGTCCCAGCACTGATCCTTGAGGACTGCTGCTCATCATCATTCTCCACTTGGACATCGAGTGGTTTAATGCAACTCTCGAGTGCAACCATCCAGTCAATTCGTTATCCAGTGAGTGGTCCATCCAACAAATTCATTTAGTCTTTGCTTTAAACTACTAAGGCGATGACAATGATAGAGTTTCTGATAAAGGACACCACTCAGTATGACATAATTCTGATTTCGAAGTTCGTGGATGAGGACAGACTCCTGGTTAGTATGAATTTTTTTTTTCACTGCAAAGTAATGTTATGATATTTGACCTCAGTCTTTTTTCCCACAGTATTTGTCAGAATAGCTGTTTTCACGTTATACTTACAACACGATTTTAGAAGTAACTTTATATGACACACGCACATTCTGAAGCACATAAGTAATAACACAAACGTCCAGAGTTTCACCATTCAGAGCTCTACTTCTCATTTTGGTGTATACACTTTAAGAGAGATCTATAATTAGGAATTGTTCTAAAGGAGCCACAGAAACATCTGGTGATATGGAAAATAAATATCACTGAATAAAGGCTGGGTGTTATGTAATTCAGTCATCTTCTCAGAATGCAAGGAGATTTCTGATACAAGGGAGTTGTTTAACTTTGAGTGAAATGCCAAATGAAGTTCAACTACTAGAAGATCCAGCTAGAAACTTACTTATACTAGAAATGAAGTTGAGGTTTTTTTAAGGGTTTAGAAAATTAACTGAGAAACACTTCATTTATCGTAAATCATTTGCCCTTAAGAGCCTTAAATCAAGCTGAAACATATTTCTAAAAGACCAGTTTGAGTAAGGAAAAAAAAGACAATATTACAGCCTTCATGAAAAAGAAATCTATCTATGAAAATTATACAGTAAGTATGATGTGGGGTCAGCTGTATGATGACAATAGTCCTATCCAGTTTAAACTAAATTCTAAGATGCCCCAAAATGTCAGCTAACAAAGCCCAGATTTGGCGAAACATTCACCCATAAATCCACATGTCTAGAATCAGTGTTTCTGCAGTTCTGGACATAAGAATGAATGTTATTATAGTATATCCTATATGGCCCTGGAAAAACATGCAACAGAGAAGATAAAGTAGTTTAAATTTAGCTCTAAAACTACGTAATTGGTCAGATGAGAAGAAAAAAAAATTAATTCTGTTAAAGGCAAGCCATAGATATTCTGTGCATTTTTAGGGGAGGAGAAAAAACATTTGTACGCTTCTTCAGCCCAGACTCAAGCAAATATTTTCATGTCTTTCAAGCCTTAATCAAGAGTAGTTGGCCAGAACCAAACAGGCAGTTTCTGCAGCCAGTTTCCTAAAAAGCCTGTGAAGTCACTTCCAATGAGCTCTCCCGGCCAGTTAAGGTCACTTTGCAGCCTTAGGCTCCATCTGAATTGGTCACTGTAACAGAAATGTCCAGGCAACATTGATGGTAAGAATATTTGTTTCAATCTACTGCCTGTCATATTACTTCACTGCACTCTGTACAATACACAGAAGGACCAAGATTATCCTCATTTCCTTGCCTTGATATTCCTGTAAAACGTACCACTGGCTTGTACTTGAACACAGAGCTCAGGACTAATCACATCTGTGAACATCCCCTGTCTGTCACTTGTGCAGGGAAGCAATGCAGTGAGCGAGATTTGTCCCATATAGAGGTTTCACAGGAGCTGGAAGCATATCACAAAAACAAATCAGGATGAGCACTGACCTCATCACATTCTGAGCTGAAGGCAAAACTGATTCATTTGTTTTAGTTTTCCCATAGTAACCCCTTAGCATGCCTCGTAAAAGCCCACAAAAATATCAGCAGGTTTAAAAAATAGAGAGCAAGCAGCAGAGTAGTGCCACCCTGTCCCAGATTTACATGGGAGGCGTTTAGATGACAACTCAAAACCTTCACCTCCTTCTGCTCCAAGTACAAAGGGTTCTCTTTTGAACCATCCTGCTCAACAAACTTACAGCAACATGTATACAGATTTAAAAAAAAAAAAAAAGTCTTACAAATATACAGCACTGCAGGCAAGATTCTTCCCTGGGGAGAGGATAAAAGAGTAACATGTGAAAGATGTTTGTCACGTCATTTTGTACAGTACTGTAAGCACTCAGAAACAATAGTGATGAGGATAATATAAAAACCTTGACAGAACTGAAAACAGTACTTGAACAAAAACAAAAGGAATTAAATATAGCAAGACCAAGAAAGTGCTTTTAAGAAGCTATTTTTTGATGTAAATTTAAAATAAAATAGAAAATAGTCTCTTCTAAGAATCCTCTCAAATCCCAAATTTGTCTCCATTATCTGCTGACTCAGAGACTTCACAAGACACTCTGCCTGGGAAACTGCAGGGGTTGCTTCCGACATAATACAGAATTGATGTGCCACTGAAGGATGTAACAACACCACCGAAACAGAGCATCCTCTCAGCCTACAGGGTTTCTAGCTATTCTCTTAAGCTCCATATTTCCTCCCCGCAGCCAAAATCTCATTTTCTCTTATGTAAAATTCCTTTCTATCCTAGTTTTATAAACAAGCAGATAAAAAGGATAAATAAATTATCCCCTGCAAAAGTGGCTGAGCAGCAAAATGGCAGAGTGTAATGGATACCTGATCATATAGGCATACATTTCAAAAATGAAGTGTAAAGAGAAGCCAGACACTCTTATAACTCATTCACTCTATAAATATGTATGAAGGCAACTTAAAAAATTGCTCACTCGGTTTGGGTATTAGGTGAACTACCACACAGTGGTTGCTCATGCTTCTATAAGGAAGACAGCACAGATGCTTTGATATTCTCAGGCTTCTGCTATTCACAAAAGACAGTGAAAGCATCATTCTTCAATTTGAACTGGTTATTGGTAAGCCACTCTAGCCCTGAGATGCTGAAATCATTCTTCAGATATAAGCTGGTACATAGTCAAAACCAAGAAAACTTCTGTTCGGTTTGTTTTATTTTTGTTCAGATTCTTGGATTTTGCAATAATTAGATTAGGATGGGTCTCCAAATGGTTCTAGATACTGCTACCACAAAAAATAAGAAAACAATACCAAATTATAATGTAGTTTACTTGCAGCTGCCTGGAGGAAAAAAAAAAAAAAAGAATGAAAAGAAGAGAAAAAACAAACAAAAAAATAGCAAACAAAAAACCAATCTCCACCATAAACTTACTTTCCTCATAGAGGCTTAACTTCCATGAAACTCCACTCTTCAGTAACCTATGCTTCATTCTCAGTTAAGTCTAAGAAATATTTTCTGCAATGCTTCAGAGCTTAGCAATACTCTGCCACTAATTTCCTCATTTCTGTAAATGGAGGAGAAGTTTTACAAGGTAAGGTCTCAAAAACTGCATTAAAGATACATCCATTCCTAAGGTTGTACGACACAGCATTGGGAAGAAAGGGATAGAAAACCCCATAGACAGCTAAAGAACTGAGGTGGGCTAATAGTCAGAACACTGTGAATGCAGGTAGAGAAATGAGCTGTGCTCTCACCTGTAGTTCAAAGGATTCTGGGAGGAAGAACAGCAAAGGGTTGCTGGGTTGGTGAGTCCCAAACATCACAGCTATTATAAACTACTACAACTACGCAGAACCAACAATAGGAATTCTGCTTTTATTTAAGGAATCTTTAAGGGATTCTCTGACTTAAGGAAGCTTTAAGGGATTTTCAGATATGGGAGAAAAAAAAATAGAACATCCTTTCAATCATCATTAGGGGGTAATGCTGTTTCAATCCACTCATCAAACAGCTGGAAGTGGTTTTCCTCTTTCCTTAATCCATACATCCTCAGAAGACAGGCTGAAGAAGCGGAGGACATCCAGCTAAACAACTGAAGAAGAAACCTCTCCTGCTCTTAAAAGAAGAGCTCTTTTCTACTTTCTCTTAACTTATTTAGGAATTAAAAACAGTTGATTCATACTTGTACACAAACATATTTAGGTTAGAAGACATTAAGCTTTCACACTCATAACCTTATATTAATACACCTATTCTGGGCAACAGTCAACAAAGTATGAGAGTGCACAAAAAATGCAGCTGGAAAGCAAAGTTTTCAGAAGTGTCCACATGAAAATCTCACTAGCTGCCATTGTATCTTTCAGCAGCAGCACTGAAAAGCAGAGCTGATGGCCCCTGGTCAAGTAATCAAGCATTGCAAGATCATATTCTGATTTTGTAGCACTACCTCAATCTCCAAAGGGATTATATTCCAGTTACTACCCAAAGTGATTAAGTCACAAGCACATCACAAATAAGAGATCACATCTGCTGTCCCCATGTACAGAACACCTTCTCAACAATGCAAATCACTACACCACTTAAAAGAGGTAAGTTTTATCTGCAATGGTCAGACAGGAGTAAAGGAAAAAGAGAAAATAATTTCTTCTTTTGCCATCCAAAGAAAAAAAAAACATCAAAACCGAGACATAAGCTCCATCTCTAGTTTTGTTTTCTCATCATTAAAATTCATTTTAATTTTAACCTCTAGAAAGTATCATAGAATCACAGAACCCTTTGAGTTGGAAGGGATCAACTCCCCAGCAATAAACAGAGACAGCACAGCTCAGGGTGTCCGAAGCCTGGTCCAACCTTGCCTTGAATGTCTCCAAGGAGGGAGCATCCACCACATCTCTGGGCAACCTGTCCCACTGTCTCACCACCCTCACTGTGGAAGACTTTTTCCTTGCACCAAACCCAAATCTACCCTCTTTAAGCTTGAAATCATTTCCTCATATTTTATCACCACAGACCCTGCTAAAGAGTCTGTCCCCTTCATTCCTGTAGCTCCCCTTCAGATACTGAAAGGAATGGTATCCTTCCAAATTTGATGCTATCCTTCAATACCTTGATGGTATCCTTCAAAACTATATTTACATATACTTTGTTAACACACACACTTTTAAGATTTTTAGAGAGAATTTTTCTGGGCAAAAATGCTACAGATAAAGTTTGAATTTCTTGCAGAACTCCACCATGGATTTATAAACAGAGATAATAAATTACACTTTATCAGGCCTTTGGCAATATTCCCCTGTTTAATTCCTGTGAATTAAAATGTAACTATTTATTTATTGCAGTTAACAGGTTAATTTCACTTTTATCCTCTATTGCTTTTACAGTTTAAGTAAATAATTTTAATGTTTAAGTAAATACCAGCATACATGGAGTTTATAAGGAGTCATCTATGACCAAACAAAAGAATATCTTAAAGCTTAGATCAGAACAAACAAATCAAATTGAATTTAATTACAAGGAAACAAATATTCAATGGACCATTTTCTCTGCTACTGAATCCTCAAAATTTTGGTCTTATTCCTGTAAGTAGCTCATATTATAATCAAAGATTATAATATTAACTAATTTAGATTGAGAGTCAGTGCTGTTTAGTTTATTTTTTATTTTGTGGGGTTTTGTTTTGTTTTCCATAGTATAGGATGCTGACACTGAAAAAGAAATCTACTCCTGAGGCAATTTTCACATAGTCATCTTCATGTCTGCTGCCAGCCTTTCCAGAAAAGTAATACGTATATTTAAATTTCTTAAGAAAATACAGATTTTTGCAAATCAAGTGGTCAAGAGCAGTTTGGCAGTGAGTAAATGTTACGGCTAACTGTGGTAAGTGCAGGTAACAACTGTTACATATTTACCAGTAACCTCTTTTACAAGGGATCCACAAAGTTTCTGAATTGTTGTGGTAACTGGGATATTCAGGGATTTCTGCATGAATGGCTGTATGAGATATGCAGAACAACCTACTGTACACGTATTACAAAATCTTCAAGTAGTTCCTGTGCAGTATGCTAGATACACCCATTTCCTCATGCATGCATAGGAGCCCAGGGCTGCTAAGGGCTGCCACGCTGGGATAACCAAACTGTTCTACTAAAAGCAAAATCATCTGAAGACACCACGGTCACTTTATTTATGGTGAATGCATGGCACTTCTACTAAAAAAGGGAACAAAACCAACCAACCAACCAACCAACCAAACAAACAAACAAAGGACCTCACCTCACCTCCTCTTCACCTTCATCCTGTTGTCTCTTCCACAAATACAAGAAGTGATCTGTTAGCAGCTGTGACAGGTATGACCATCTTCTTTTCCACTTCAGTAAAAACTGACTGTTATTTTAAAAGTGTGTACAGCAGTAAAATAATAGTCAAGGCTTCCTCCCCTTGGACAAGGTACGTGTATTACTGTGTGGAATTAGGCAACACCAAATGAAATGATCTGGTCAGAAATTTCAATGGCTTTTAAGTGAAATAAACCATGTATCACAGGGCAGCAGAAAACAGAATCGCTTATCATCCCACCAGATTCAGATCCTTTACTGTAACCCCAGGGAACAAAAGACAGTCGTGACGGCGACTGAGGCCAAGTTGCATTTATAGTCAATACAAAACAAACTCGGGCATTAATCTCTGGTGATCAACAGTGCTCAATGGCCCCACAGCTCTCTCTGGGGTTCTGTGCTAACCAACTATTGAAATCTCACTCTGACAGAGGAAGTTCCAAAAGGATCGTTTTATTTCAGTGATTTCCTACTCTCTCATGTCCTGTTTAAAATCTCAGTCTTGGTACATTTGACTATAGGTGTACATAATGGCATCCCCACATAGACACTGCCTACAGTACCCTACTACTGACTATCATGTATTAAAGCTTCCATTTCTTCAATGTTTTATGGTCTGAGAAGCCCTAAATATTAATATCCTAGGATGCAAATTTCAAAAACATTAGGTGGTCATACTTCCTAATGAGATTAATGAGGATAGAGGGAAGCTATGAATTTCATTAATTTAACATCAACTTCATCATTCTAATTTTAAAAACGATTTGGATGCTTGATCCCAGGGCTTACTGCTCAAAACCAGCAAGCACCTGTAATTCTAACATCAGGACAAGCTAGAGCTACTCAGCATTTAAGTAAACACTGAGACAACAGCATTTTAGAAGACCCAAAAAATGTTCCTAATTTCTCAGGTAAATCTCATGTAGGGCTGTCCAATCACTGTTTTCAAATGGCTTTTGGAACATTTGGTTAGGTAAAGTCTTACTTATTACCTAGGTCTCTCTTTCATTTATTATATACAGAAAAATCATTTGCCTTCGTTCTATGTTAATCCAATACTAATTTTAACCACTCTGTGAATTAACCTGTAATAGAGCTCCTTGTTACTGTTAAACTGAAGAGTTTATATTAGAATATATTAGAAAACTCAAATCTTAGAAACTCGTAATTATAAAAATATGTTCAAGACTGATACATCTGCTTGGCAAAACCCACACATCTCTCTGCACCACAGATAAATGTAGATATTTTTTCAAATTGTGCAACTGGACTTCATAGCATCATTCATCTCAACTGTTTTGTGGGCACTGAATTAAGCAAAAGATGATGAAAACTTACAGTACTGGTGGTTCCTCTTTGTATGTGAATTATAGCATCTTTGATGGGTTTAGAAAACATTTATTTAGAGTTGCGTATAAATACAGAATCAAAGACCATTTCAAGCAAAATCTCAGCTTTTTGTGCTCTAGAAAATGGAACAACAACAAATCCTTCCCAATAACTCTTCATACTGGACATAATAATAAATAATAGATCAGAAATATAAAACAAAAATATGTAGTAGCCTGAAAGTTGATTTTCTGGTGGATAATAGTTTGCTATGTATCGAAGTCAAATCTCTTGGTTCTTTCTACTCAGTATAAGGCATTCAACCTAGCTTCTGGGTGGTAAATAAACCAAAGAAAAAAGCCCAGCCAGCTTTAGAAAAAACTACCCTCCATAACTGCCCCCATAAATGGAGCAAGAAAAGCCTCTGAAACCTTTAAAATACTAAGAACAGAGTGAAGTGTGTAGCATTTTTGTCCATGGACACAGCACAATCCACAGTAGATTCAGTCAGGGTTTATGCCGTCTTAACTGACAGCAGATTTTGTGCCCAAACCGTATACAAAAATCTCCAAATATACACAGTATTTTTCAGCCTGTTTATATCTTACATTTGTTCAGACAGGTGATCTTTTCTATTTCTAAATGTAAAATATACATCAAGGCCTTCTCAAGAATTGTTGTTGTTTCTTTTCAAGGCTATTTATTATAACGGAGAATGTAGATTACCTATGTAGAGATAGGGAAAAAAAATGCAGAATGAGAAAAATGTAGAAGAAAAATAACAAAAGTAACATGGAAACGTATTTTGGGCCAGATATCTCCACAGATTCTCAGAGAAAAATCTAGTGCAAAGGTAATAATCACAAACATTAACTGCAGTTCCTGTGGAAAGTAAGAAATAATCTAGAACTATCCAAATGCAAATATTTGGCCACAGATATCAAATAAACACTTCAATAAAGTCTTCAGCAGATAGTATGGTGAAAAGGCCAGGAAGGTGCATTGTGCCAGAGCTTTCCTTACCTCTCCCAGCCAGTAGAGATAAACTGCACCTCCAGGTAGCCAACAAAACCAGCAGAAAAGACACTTTTCAACTGATGGGAAAATTCCTATTTGCCATGCAGATAAAAGAAAGAAAAAAAAATGACACCATCAAAGAGATCACTGACTTGATTAGAATACTGTCAGAACTAGTGCGGGAGATTTGTGGGGCCAGTGAGCAATATGGGGAAAAAATGAACACAAAAAATATACACTAGAACTCAAAAAAACTCTACCACTTTATCTTTTATTTATACAGGATCTCTTTCAGCTGTCAGAGTACCTTTTCAAGGATCAGGCCAATATTTTATAATTAGAAATTCCACTGTCCTAAGTTATATTAGTGTATGATCCATGTTACTACCAAAGACAAATGCATTATTTTTAATGGATTTACACTCAGATCATCTTTCAAAGGAGCAGATATATTATTAGTTTAATACTCTCTATGATTTTAATATCATCAAGGATTTTATTATCAGTGGGGAACTACAGCAGGGAGGCTGAAATTTATTTCAGGTTTCTGGAGAACCAGACACAGACCACCTGAGTACTTGCCCATTGCTTTACCTAGTCAAATATCCTAAAATACACATAATTGCATATTTCAAATATCCCATGAAAAAAACTATGTGTAGGTTTCTCAGTTAAGAACAGGTGATGACTAAAGACACTGATGCTATCACTGACATATCTCACTGCTATATCAAATAAGATATATCACATACCTTTGTTATTTTGTCATGACCATAATATACAGATCTCTTTACACATACTGCCATATATAAATAACTCTATATTCAGGAAGTGATGTACTGGTCTGTCTTAACAGGCTAAGAAGTGCTTACACAGCCTACCTCCCACTCTTTCTCCATTCACACTGAAATACTCAACTCACCACAAGTCACCACTCAATGCTAATAAATATTGAGGCTTTTTTTATATGTGCATTAAGCGCCATGTATAGCAACAACTTCATATATTGTCTGTTCTGTTATTTGATCTACAAACATATTTAAAATACAAGGTAGAAGCATGGAAACACTGAAGTGTTCAAATGGCTTTGAAATGCTGTGAGATTATCCATGTAAATACATTCAAACCACAGGACTGAGTACTGTGATACAAGAGAGAATTTTCGTGAACAATGTTGAATGTACTCCAACATACCAGTAAGGACCCAACCCATGGAAGTGGGGAGTTGCTTAAGGTCTGTTCTGACACATTAGAGGAAAACTGAATCTCCTACGCTAACGTAATGAAGAAAGCATGCTCTAAATAGGACAACAACCATGAAAAATAAATCTAACATGCTAAATAAAAATCAGATTAATATTAATTATTATCCTTAATATTATTTTAACTTAGCTACTTAAATATACAGTTTCTCCAAGAATTTTTGTTATACAGATTGACAAAAAAAATGAGAGGCATATAAAATCTTATTAAACCAAATACTATATAACATGATGAAGAATAACAAACAGTTTAACAAGCTGTTGAGATTTTTCAACTAATATCTGCATGTCAGTTCTGGCTTGTGAGGCACCACTGAAGAGCCTGCCAAGAGCCCTGACTTCTGCCCCATTTGCATCACCTGTGGGACAGGCAGCCTTGCTGGGGAAGGAAGAGGTAAAGCAAAGAGCTAATTAGTGAGTAAGCCCTTTGGGTCAGAAAGCCTGCTGACTCAGTGCTAAGTCACAGACAGTACCGGGCTCCAGCAGCTAGTACACCAGTTATGTGTAACACAGCCAGCTCAGAACAGCACCTCCTTGCTATGACCTGCAGGAAGCTCCTGGCAGAGTCTTCCTCCTTAGAATCACAGAATCATAGGGGTTGGAAAGGACTTCTAGAGATCATCAAGTCCAATCCCCCTGCCAAAGCAGGTTCCCTACACCAGGTGAAGGTGCCAATCTTAGGTGCCAATCCAATTGGAAGGGATGTTAGAGGAAAGGAGAGAGGAGAGGAGAATAAACTTCCTCAGTGGAGACTGTTCAGCAAGAGATGAGAACATACAACTTCACCTATGGTTTCCTTGAGCACAAGGGATTGGAATCATCTCTGTGGAGAGAGCAACCTTGCTCCTTTCTCCCACAGGATGAAAAGCACACCTTCCCCTCCTACAGTCAAGGCAAGGGCACCAGCTCTGGTTCTCTTTCATTTCCTGGGGGGGAGCTATGGCCAGTAACAGCCTTTCCCCTGCATCAGAGCCAGGGCTCCAAAGGCAGGACATCTTCAGCTCCCAGCAGAACTTCCCACCTCTCCCATTACAGGCTATCTGCCTTTATTAAAAACAATCCTAGGATATGTTATTCCATAAGATGTAACCGCAATGGGAATTCTCATGCAGTAGTACCAGAACTACAGACTGACAAAGCTTGGTAGTCTGTTAGGCAACTGGATGGAATTACTCAGCACAGCCTTCTTCTCCTAACTCTTTTTTGCCTCTTGCCTCACATTTCTTTTCTAGACAGATTGTTCTTCATATTTACAATAAGCAATTACAGAAATACTTTGCAAATGTTTCTAAAGAACAAGAACATCCTAAATTCCCTTGTTTCTTAAGCAGTTCTAAGAAAGACACAAATCACGGGCAGTGTATGTGGACAGTGCTTCCATAGGCAAAACTCTGTTGTAAACCTTTAGAACACAGCTCTAACACATGGAAATGTATGATCTACAGTCAACTGGCAATACTCCTACAAAAAATAAAAAATAAATAAAATATTCCACACCATATTGCGAACTTGATAATATTGATATAAAACTTTCCTGAGTAGTTGATATTGGCACTTGAAAATAAAGCAAACCTCAGCAGGACACATAAAATTAATGCACTTCCAATGTAATTCCAACCAGGACAGCATAAATCAGCACAGACATGAAATTCTTGGCTGTCTTGTTTGACATAAGCGAAGCAGAAATTATGTGTTGTTGCAGGTGCTTTGCATGCAAACATGATGCCTAGCTGATTGTTAACAGACAAACTTCTTTCAAAGGCAAATGAGTGAACGAAGACCTTCAAACTGACTAATAAAAAACCCAGGTGGAAGTAGTTATGACCATCCCTGAGATGGAGCAGTCAGAAGCTATTGCATTATGTTTGGATGGCACTGGAAACAGACTGCTCTTGCTGGGGCTGAGAGCAGCCTTCAGCAGACACGTGGAGCATTTCTGATGCTGGCAGCCTCTTCCAGCTGAGCCAGGCACTGTGCAACTCAGCATGGGCAGCTCCATTTGGCTTGTACATTTTAAGGAATTACTTTATGTGCATCTCATCATGAAAGCCACAGAACACCTGCAATCCATGCTCTCTGGGAAAACTGTAGAGTTTCCAGTCCCTCAAAGCCAAATTCTAAAGTCATATGATCTATAATAGCGTTAACCAAATTGATTTTTTAATTTTCCAAATGTCAGAATCTTTGTATCTTACATAAGGTCTCTTTTATTTTCGAAGACATGTTTCACACTCAGGGAACTCAAACAGGCCTTGTAGGATGCAGGTTAGAGCAGCAGGGGAAAACTGAGGGGACATAAGAAAATCTGATCATTGCAAAGGCATCTATACTGTGTAATAAAATGTATCCACTTGATCTAAAAATAATTATTGCTAATTCAAAAAATATGCTCTTTATAACAAAAAAAACATAAAAATAATCTAAAATAGAAAAATGGATCCTTGTCTTGGAGACTTCAGTGAAATATCTTCTTGGGTTTTTTCATTTGTTTGGTTTTGGAGGTTTGTATTTTTCTCCCTCTGTATTCAGTTGCCATTCTGAAAAGCTGTTGTGTAAATCATGGATTGCAAGTCCACCTCTCTTAATTGCAGGCTGTTTTCAGGAGACAGCAGTATTGGTAGCTGCCAGACAAAGAAAAAAAAAAAAGGTCTACAGAGACACAGAGGCTAGGCTGTTCGGCTGTTCCTGGATTTGATCAAAAACTGCCTCTCAGCAGTGATACTACACTGTTTTCTAGCAAAATATGAATAAACATGTGCATAAACTTTTGACTCGGAGCAATGCCACATTGGCTCTGTGATCCATCAGATACTGGGAGACAAACATGATGAGATGTGGTCAGCTCTTGATAGGAAGTCTTCCAAGGAGGAACTTAAAAGCAGCTACTAGTTGATGACTGAGTAGACAGCTCTCTTTGTGCATAATCTGTGTCTAGCAATGTGGCAGAGAGCACTTGCTCTCAAGTTAGATATAACTAAACACAGAAGGAAACATGAGAAAATACAAACTTCAATGTTTTGCCACTTGGTTCTATTTTCTGTTGGGAGAAAATATACAAATAAATAAATAAGATGGAAATCTTTCAGATATTAGTAAAGAATTCCTACCAGGTGTAGTCCTACACCAGAGGGCACTGGAGATTACTATAAGATTACTGTAAAACACACTCCACGGAATGGACTCAAAATCAGATTAAGAGCCTGCCCTATCCTTATGATGGCAGTGGGACAGACACACACTGAAGAAAAAAACCTCAGAATTCTCTAGCGTTGGAAGTCCTTAGCACCCTTCAAACACAGGTGAGTTCACTTGCAGCCACAAGGATGCTTGGAATGTGTGCACAATCCAAGCACAGGCTGAATTAAGGACAGTGAAGAACTGATGTTGGTCTTTCGGAGAATGATCCCAGTGCTATTTCGACAAGTACAGTTTGGACCTCTGATAATACAATTCTTATTCTATCCGGAGTACAAATTATTAACTTAGTTATCTAGGCCAAAGTCCATCTTACTGTATGTATTTCCTAGTAACACTGACTACGTGGAAAGTTATGTATCCTTGGGACTAAATAGTTGTGTACTATTGTTGTGTTCTGCAAAGCAGCTATCCTTTTCCAGGTCAGAGACATCAGGTTTTCAAGGCTTCCTTAGTTTCTTTCTCCTACAAATTACTGTACCTGTAAAAAGGCTCAGTGAATTAATGCAAATGTTGGGCAATAGTGTGCTCACAATCAACATCAGGATCAAACTTACAACAGACTAACTACATAACGTGTTAACCACTGAAGGGTGCTATACAGTGAACTATGTGATTGCCAAAAGGAGACATGGACCCCTTTCATCAGTACACATGTTGACAACATACTACACTGGATTGTGCCAGTTTTGGTTAAAGACCCTAGAAGTTGGACATAAAAGGAAATTAAAAAAAAACAAAAAACAAAACAAAAAAAAACACTGCAGAATCTCAGCTGGATGTAATCATTAATACTATGCAACTGCTTTCTCCCACCTACCCGCTGTGTACCATCAGCTTCTATCAACTCATAGCAGTGACTGTTGCTTGGAGTACCTGTCTCTGTGGGATCTGATTTCTGTCTTGGCACACTAATAACATTAATGCTTTGAGTGATTAAGTTTTGTTAAGGACAAATTACTTAAACTTCCAATTGCACTGAAAAAATATAATGCCAATTCTATTGGTAAATCATATGCATTTAGACAGATCCTTTCTGAAAAGCCAGGCAGACTTAAAATAAAACCCAAAAAACAGAGCACACATGACGTAATAATCATTACCATCGCAAGAACCAGCCATATCCTTAGTTTTAAAGAACAGCATCTAGGAGCCTGTATCAGCAAACCTAAGATGCAAGAAGGTTTTATGTAGTCCCTTCCTTTCTCCCTGCACTGAAATTCACTGAGGTTCACTAGGACAACATAGTTAAGTCCCTGGTGCAGACATATGAATAAGCTCTTTTTGTAAAAGATTTTTAGAATCTGGAAGTTATTCAGATGGTTTAATAACAAGTATAATATTAGTGTCCAGAGAGATATATGTGAAGACTTCTGTTTTAATGTCTGAGCTGCAAATCACTTTACCAGTCCCCTCAACACACAGACACAAAGGGAATTCCGCAGCTCAGTGAAACCAGCTCCTACAGCTACTGATGAGAAAACTGCTTATTCCTTAGTAGAAATCTAGTTAATATTGACCCAGCATATTCCAAATGGATCTGCTATGTTTCCTAAGAGAACAAATACCTTCTGTTTCTCCAACTTTTACATTCAGAAACACTAATTTTATTACTCTTCAAACACATACACAAATATCAATCTCTATCAAGGCAAAGCAGCTGTTATACTTCAAGTCAGATTAACTGTACACAAAACCTCTGCAATATTTCACACGTATTTAAAGGAGACATTTTTAAATTCTATGGATTCATCTGTTCTGAAGAGTACTTTAGGTACATAAGTACCATAAGCATAACATAAAAACTCAGTATAAATATGAAACCAGAAGACCTTTTAATTGGTATTTTAATTACTGAATTTAAATTTTAATTAAGAAAACCCCAAATCCTGATTTTACATTCTTTTTCCCAACAAAACCTCAGGCACTGTACTGCATTCTTTTCCTGAAGTCTTTTATGCTGTTTTCACTGGAAAATGACCAACCAGAATGAGTGTTGAAAAAGCACTTCTTATTGGCTTATCAGAAATTCCAGTAATTCTTCTAGCAGTTTATGGGGAGGGAAATGTTCCTGCACAAGTAAATGGAGCAGATAAAAAGAAGAACTAAATTGTTCAGGAAATATATTCCCTATACGCAGTATAGCTAAGGTTTTTCAAACAGCCTTCTCTACCAGAGGCTGTAGCAGAAAGACCAAAACAACAGACTCGTGCTACCAGTAGCAGAAGCCTCACGTTAGTTAAAACTGTGAGCTTTCTCTTAATTCTATTGCTCCATTCTATCTAATTTACAGTTTCTACCAGTAAGACTGAAATATTACCAATGAGAGCTACAGATCCTCCGTTAAAATGACACAGAATGTGTCTAATAACTACTGCTAAGGAAGTCATCATGGCTAAGTATACATTTAACATAAAAACTTACATTGTCATAGAAACAAGAGACTCCTAACTTGAAATTGTCATGCTAGAAGGCAGTTCCTCTCACCAAAAGGTTTCAGACTTAATACAAATGACAACAGTCATATAAAAACCCACACGGAAAGAGAAATCAGAAATACCAGTAAAACAACCATTGTCAACATAATAAACAGCATCCCACCTAATTCTGTCAAGTGCGTTGTTCGCATGCCAGTAGAACTGACTTTTAAGGCAAGTTTTGCAGAACAATGTAGTGGTTCTGCTCTAAATTCTGGAGATTACACTTAACTTAACCTAAAGCACATGATAAACTGAAGAGGTGTTCATCTCCTGCCCCAGTCTACTAAAAGAGTTAAACAGCTGCTGCCTTTCCCATTCTGCAAGGATCGCACTGAAATGGTGAGAGCATATAGGCATCAGACTGCAACAGCCCTCTGCACTACAATGAAGCATGAAGAGCTGCTCTTATAAAAACAGAAGAACACAGAATTAAAATAATGAGTCTAATCCTTGTTTGTACTAATGCACCATTTTGGAAGCATGAGAGATTTACATAACATTTGTTTATGCTGATTAAGCACAAGGGACTTAGTAAGGAAATAAGAGAAACTAATGCAGCCATTTCATTTAGTATCAGTTACAGAACTATCCATGTAAAAGTAAAATGTTAATTCAGATGAACTGCACTGAATATTTTCTAAAGTAAACAAAAAAAAGTGCATACTATAAGAGCTTATATGTGAAAAAGATCAGAAATTGGATTGTTGTCCTAATTTTCCTTTAACTTCTGTAGCACAATTTATATATCACTGTAAAAAAAGAATATATTTTATCAGTTGAATGGAAACATACAGATTAATTCATGATTGCCACGAATGAAACAAAGCTGGAAGAATATTTATTTACATATTCAGGAAAAAATAAAACAAAATCTGTGATATAACAAATAATATTCTCCATTTTATTTTGATCATTGCAAGGAAAATGTGATATAAAAAGACATCAAGAGGGAATAGGTATGTAAAAAAAAAAAGTAATAATAATAATCTGTGCTTGTTTCCAGTACGAATTTCTACTCAGAATACGTATGTTACATTAACGTAACTATAGAATTTACTTGTTAGTATGCAGTGTGAAAAATTTTGATCATTACTATTATTTTCAAGTTGTGTTGCTTCCCAAGGTCACAAGTCTGAAAAGAAAAGCACAGTAGTTATTTACAGTGGCAGGCATGCACTACTTCTGAAGGCTATTGGCACCATGATTATTTTGGTACCAAGGAGTGAGGATACACAAGGTGTCCCAGATTAAAAAAAGGGACCTAGCACACAACAAGGGACCTGACCAGCTCCAGTATGAGTGAAACTAATTATTACCTGGTAAACCTCTATTTCGTACATCCATTTCTGAGATTATAAGGTATGAGGTTAACAGAATGAATAACACCAAGTGGTATTATAGCCAAGATATTTTATAGATTGCATCATTAGACAGATTATTGTGATGGAAAAGAAACAACTGAAATAAAGAGAAAATGCTCATCCACATCCTAGGTTCATAATAGGAAACTCCAAAGGAGCGATCTCCAACAAGAGATCCTTCCCCAGTCACGGTCAGCCCTTAAATGGGGTTTAGGAGAGGTGGAGTCAGACTCCACCCCTTCTGGTCACACAGGTGAACTGCCTTCACCTGTGTTTGTCTCAGGTAATCAATCAGTGGTTCAGGCTGTGATTCAACAGTTCCCATACGGAAATGAACTTGACAGACTGCTGAATAAACTCACCTCGGCCCCCTTTTCCTACAAAAGGTTGGTTCTGATGATCTTTCGTGGCCTCTTCCAGCCTGGGCTGTTCTATGATTCTGTGACTGCTACACACATATACGTGAAAGTCATCTTGAGTATTCCTTTCAAACATGTGCTTTTCTTTCCAGTTTCTTGAGGTGAACCATTGTTTCACCTCACTTCAGTGAAAACTTCAGACATAAACAGACATATTAAGAACAACTCAAGACTTCGGCTACGGAAGAAAGAATAATATCTATTCATTGGAATGAGTAAATTGCAGAGATTTTAAAGGGCCATCTTTAGTCCAACTTAAGATTTCAACGTATTTTGAGGAACTAAGGCAGACTGAGGAAATACAGTTCCAGCATTGACTTCTCAGTAGTGGAGAATCTCTCCAGGACTGTAAAGTTTCCCTTGAGTAAGACAGAAAATGTGAGTATTCTAAAAATGCTAATATTTTTGTTAAATAATCTCTTTATTCTTTTTCCTGAGACTTTTTCTTTCACTTTTTACCTAATCTATTTTGTACTTTGTCTTATTTCCCTATCTACTGAGTTCATGTACTGTGGAACTAATCAAAGACCTCCAGGAGAAACGTCTGAAGTCAATAAGCAGAATGAATCAGCATTACTCAGGTACTATTAATAATAATACATATAAATGAGAAGACAACTGGAAGAGTCATGATGACCACAACATACCTTTCGATGGATCTGCCTGCATCCAAGCAATCTGCATTTACTGACTCAGAGTGCAGAAATAATGCATTTGTGATTTAAACATTGTAAAAAGAGTAAATACAAAAAAGGGTAAATACACGGCAGATATACACAAACAACAGCCTTCTGTCAACTGAGCATCTAGTAAGAAGTCCATATTATGGACAGGAGGTTTGAATAAATGCCACTTTAGGCTAACAACTTAAGAGCATTAAAAGTATAAGTAAAATCTGTATTAGAGATTATCATTTACTAATAAGAAATTCTGTTCACTTCAGAAATGCTAATCAAGTTCTTTTTTGTTAAAGCCCTTCACTCTCTTCCTTCTCTTTTGCTGCTCTCTGCCATTTCACTTTCCACTGCGGTAGGCTCAACTTAGACTGGGAAAGTATTACAAACAGCCTGCAAAAAAGAAAAAAAGTTTCCCTTCTTACTGGGAAACTTCCAAGAGGTCTTAAGAAAGCTAACTTGAAACAACTAAGGTGAGCTGAAGACATACTGTTAACAACAGAGTCATTTTGTGCATTCCAGAAACAGAAGATGACTTGGGCTCACAGCCCTAGTTATTTTAGAAAATTCAGTTAAGGCCACCATTGCAATGACACTCAGCAATGGACATGAGAGATAGACATTTTGCTACTGAAATCTATACCTTCCAACTCTGCACTACAGACTGCACCTGCTTTGGTAGGTACCTATCCATTCAATTGTATTTCAAAGTTCATGATGATTTTATTTTCTACTGCAGAATATTATATAATACAGTGCATTGATTGGACACCAGAATGAAGAAGTTCATTTTAAATACATTACACAGATGCAGCAAAACATACATGAAGAATAGACTAAATTAGTACCGAAGACTGTAATAATCATTGTAAATTTACTTCCTAAAAACAATACTATGCATTTTCCCCCTACAATATAGATGTGCACTGATACATTTATAAACGTATTAGATACACGTAAGAAGAAAACTTCTTTCCAGAATGTTAGTATAGTCAAGGTTTACCATTTTGCCCTCAGAACCTAACCTTCACACTCTCTAGAGGAAGAAGAATCCCTATGAGGGGCAGAAGAACAAGAAACATCTGTTTCCACAAATATTGCAGCACTTCCATTTCCATCACCCTTCCTAAATCACGGTTATGATCACCTCCTCAAATAAATCCCTTTGGAAGGAGAATTTTTTCCATGTATGCACTTTTTACACATAAAAAACGTAGATGAACAATTAATTAACTTTTTCAGGTTATGAACGGAGCTCCTCATCTGTAAGGAATAAGGAAAAGCTCATGAGTGCTGAAAGCAAACGCTCAGGGTCCATATCTTTCATCAGATGTTATTAATGCAGGTGAAGTAAGGCAGACACAACTTTACTACTCAGGACAGTACTTTTGTCAAGAGTATCAACAGATGGACAGGTGTGAGTATGAGATGAACTTAAGCATATGTTACTCGATAAAACTCATCAGGATACTTCTTTTCACTTCTTCAAGGAAATGACGCCCTAACAAAGTAATGTCCCCATCCTTTAACAGCACATCTGTAATTCTCAAAGAAGAAAAAAGACAGATGAATGTAATTCTGTTACCAGTGGACACAGAGTTCCTGACATGAAACATCACTATCTTTTGGGAGGAGCTGAAGAATAAATCACTGGGTACATTAGTCAGTTTGAATGGTCTTTAAATTAAGATGGGAAAGCATAAGAATGGCATAGAGTAATGGTAAAATAAAAACCCTATTTAATTTCTAGGGTATGTTAAATCTGAAGAATTACAAGGTAGGAAAAAGGAGTAGGTCTGAAGTACTTCTTTGTTTGTTTGCTTCTTTGTTTCATAGAATATCACTGTGTTTTGTGCCAGAAACACACCCATGTAGTTTGTCATAGTTCTTTGGGTTTGTTCTCTGCAAGACACTTGTGATCTTTATTTGGGAGAGTCGTGCAGCTTACTATTGTATTTATATTAGGGAGGGAAACTGTAAACAATGTTCACATCTTAGAAAATACCATCTATTGATATTTACAGAGAAAGAAAAGGAAAAAAAGAGAATCCACCATGCATATCGTCTTTTAATGAATGGAGAAGAAAATTACTGGTGAAATTAAATAACCAAATATGCTTCTTAAAAATATAACAGTACATACAAAAATATGTATGAAAAGATCTGTAGGAACATACTAACATTTTAACTAGCTGACATGCTATTTACACTTGCAGGGTATCACTATAGAACTATTACTGTACGTCTCTGACAGGCATGTCAGAGACTTAAAGAAAATAAAAGTTAACTTTAAGGTGGGTTTTAATTACAAAATTCATAGATGAACTAATTAAAAAAGTAAATATTTATTTTAAAAGTCCATTACTGCATTACGTGCATTAAATCCTTTTTGTATAAGGAGCTACAGTTGATGCTCAAAGTTGGATGATCTAAAGCCAAAGTCAGATACAATAAAAAGTGTCAATGTAAAGTATCAGCATTATTGAATGCAGTATCTAATTCCACATGGCAACACAACTACCCAGTCACTCTAGAAGAAAATTAAACTGTTCAATTAGTCAGATGACCTGGCTACTCATTACTTTTAAAGTGTTGTCCTTGAGGAAGAGGAGTGTAACACAACAGTGACAGGACCAAATCTGCTGCATTACTACTGAGTTCTGAAATCCAAGTTTTCAGCCCCTTTGCTGGGATTCTGTTAAGATGTTTATAATACTACACAAAGAATAAAGAACCCAGTTTATGCAGTACGGTTGAATCAGCAGTTCCTGAAGCCCTTCAAGCTGAAAGCAAAGCTGTGTTGCAGTCTGTGCACATCGTGGACCCACGCTGCCTACTGATGGGAATTACTGGAAAAAGGTACTATGGATCTGAGACAGCAATGTTGAACACAGAGTGGAACAGGAGACAACACTGCTCCTAATATGGTATTTAGTGTGATTACTTACCTAAATTAGGATGCCTTTCCTTAACACATTACTTCTACAACTAAGCATCTGTGCATCTGTGGGAATATAGTACTTAATCTAAAATGTCCCATGTGTAAAATCAACCACAACTGAAAATAAGTACTTTCAGAAACTGTAAGGATCTTTTCTTTACTGGAGTAAACAGAAGTTCAGACTACATAAAAGTTGCAAATATACCTGGCTAATATGACTGCTGTACAGAATTCTGCCACAAGGAGAATATATCCTAAAAAACACATAGGGACTTTACAGAGGAAATCCTGTCTCCTTCATATGATGTGTAGGATAGTTTTGTCACTGAATTCATCTAAGCCAAGATATCACCCAATGAGTTTTAAAAGAATCTCTGGTTTTGCCAACAGTAGCACAATCAGTAGGTTGCAACAAATACATACAACAGTCTCCAAGAAACGTTTCTCTATGAACCCTCACAATTAGCTTTACACAATAATAAAAATGGTTCCAAAATGTTTTCTCCCAATGCAAGGCCAGGCAATGGTTTCCTGTGTTAAACTGTTTTACTGGGTGTCATACTTACAAGAGTACTATGGAGGGCTTCATCACAGAACTGCTAATTAGTTTCTCAAGATGTTTACTCCTTCTCACAACACACAGCAATTCCTACTTCATAAGTCTGTTTTTCCAAGTTAACACTTTCAGCTTCCATAAAACGGCAACATTCCACTGGACTCATTTGAGAAGTATTTCACCTCATAACGCAATAAAAGATGAAGTACTGCACTACTTCAAGAACAGTGGTGTATCATCAAACACCACATGATATAAAAAACTAAAAAAAAAGGAAGTGGATTTCTTTCCTGTAATTCCTGAACTAAATTAATACCTGTAAACTGAATTAGCCAGACCATGCTTTCATCTACAGGTAACATTTCAGTGCCGTGTTACCAAAACTTTCAAACGAGAAATGCCCAATCTCCAAAGCATCCTGTTACAAGTGGTAGTACTCTAGCTCCACATTTATCTCTGTGATTTCATTCTCAGGCAGCTCTGTAGAAGCAGCTCCAGTTATGTCACATGGTGCATTCAAGGTCATACTATTTTAATTTACAGAGGTATCATTGATAAATTATGTGGAAACAATGATAATGGAGTCATTAACCTTGTTCCAGCACACTAAAGGCATTTTATAACTAAGAAGAGAATAGAGTTATAAAAACATGAAGATTTGATTGCCCAGCTTTTTGTCTCCTACACACTGCTGCAAAGTACTGTTGGGGATTTTATCCTGGTGAGTAGTGTGGCTGTCTGCTGTCTGTGCTTTTAAACAAGGAGTGCAACGACTCGACTGAATTATGCTGAAGGAGGAGTCAGGTGATTAAATGCACAAAACACTGACCTTCTTTTAAACATAGTTAGTTGGATCCAGAAGGCCTCTCCCTTTAGCAAAGTTAAGGATGCTGGAGAACAAGAAAGATCATTCAAACCAACAACCCTCAGTCCAAAAATCTACACAGAATTGTCACTGTCAAACATGCAGTCGTCGGGCAGGTGCTGCAGGACTCACGTCAAAAGTGCCCAAGTAAAACTCCTAACATATATAACCTAGGTGGGATTTAGAATACATTCTCCAAGTCTCATTCAGGAAAGCTGCAGTAATCCACAGACTAAAAGCCTGACTAATGTCCCTAATTCTCATATGACAGACATCTGTACTCAGGGTACACATATTAATGAATCACTTGTGATTGCTTTGACTTGAAGTGAAATATTTGAAAAACAGTGAGGAGGTGGGACAGAGACTGACTGACATATTATATGAGTGTAACCTGAAACTTGTGTTAGTGCAGAGAAGTATCTACAGCATTTCTGCAAAGGAAAAAGTAAGCAAATAAATAGTTTAGCAGACAATATACCCTTGTCTTCTTGTCACTTCTATTGGTGCTTCTTATAATCCAGATGCCTCAAGACCACTCACACTAAAATTCATGAAGAGAGGCAACTACAACTGGAGTTCAAGCACCCAGAGATGACACCATACTCAAAGACAGAATTCATTATAGTCCTCCCCACTTACCACATGAATGAACTATTATGTCTCTTTGCATCTTCTGTCTATCAGGATATGATCCACAACATACTTCACCACTTAACCAAAAGGACCAATAGGAAAACCACAGATCACATCTTTATTTAGGTATTTGACCTTATGTAGATGAGTGCATATATCACAAAGTGCATTCTGAAGGCCTGGAAGTCAAACTTTTTCTATGAATGTTATCGTGTTTGGATAAACTAGTAACTGGCATCTCCTTTGAGCATTCAGAATATCACAAACACCACAACACATTTTCAATTAAAACGAGGAAGTTAAACCGCAAAATTATGTGACAGTAACACGCCTTTATGTCCTCCAAGCTAAGGCTACTGGCTGTCGCTATGAAGCACGCACATCTCTGATGAACGGGATCCAACACCTTCCCACTGCAGAAATCCCCAAGTTTGGAACAGCTCCGCGCACGGCTGAGCCGCGCACTCGGGGGATGCGCACACAACCGCCGCAGCGCCGCTCCGAGGGCACACGGCCGTTCCCAGCGGAGCCGTGGCAGCAGCAGCGTCACCGCACGGACTCATTCGCAGTTACCCCAACGCGGCTGAGTTTGAAGAGGCAGAAACACTCAAACAGCATCCGCTGCACCCACCGACTTTACGCACGGGAGCCATTCAAGCACTTCAACAATAAATAAGCTCAAGCTGGAGAGGCAGAAGAGTTCTTTCCAGAAAGTTTCTCCCCGCCTCTCCCCTCCCACTTCTCCCCGGGATGAGGCGACGGTTCCCACGGGGCTCCAGGTGAACGACTCCTCCGTCAGCGGCGCGCTCGGGCCCCGTCCCCGGGCAGCGCTCCGCAGCACAGCTCCGCTCCGCATCCTCGGAGCCCGGCCCGGCCCGTCCCCCCCCTCCCCGTCCGTTCAGAGCGGCATGGCGAAGCGCTGTCACTGACGCACATTTAATTCGCCCGGCTGCGGGCACGGCGGAGCGCCGCTCTCCTCCCCCCGCTGCCGGCGGCGGATGGGGGAAAGTCAAAACTGCCGCAACAAAGTTGCTCCCCCCACGGCCGCCGCCCCCCGCTGCCCCCCGGCCCGGCCCGGCCGCCGCCTTACCTTGCTTGACGCACTTGAGGCGGATGGGGTCCTTGCAGTGCTTGATCACGGCCAGCACATCCCTGATGGNGATCACGGCCAGCACATCCCTGATGGTGAGCCCGGCCACGGGGGTCTCGTTCACCTCCAGCAGCAGCTCCTCCGGCACCAACTTGCTGCCGCCCTCATAGGCCACCTTGCCGGGCTTCACCTCGCCCAGGTACGGGAACTGCCCGTTCTCGGCACCCCCTTTCAGCTCGAAGCCCAGCTGCCCCTCCGGGTTCCGCACGATCACGATCTCGTGGACTCGGCTCGTCCAGTGGCTTTTCTTCTTCAAGCCCTTGGACATTGCCGTGGGGATGCTCTGCCCGACTCCCGCTCTGCTTGCCGCTCTCTCCTCCCTCTCTCTGCCCCCCTCCCCCGGGGCTCAGCTGGGGCACGGCTCGGGGCTGCTGCCGGCGGGGGGGGGCGGGCGCGGCGGCCCCGCGGGGCGACGGAGCGGGGACGGGGAGCGCCTCTGTGCCCGGTCCGAGCGGCTGCCGGCGCTTTAGCTGATATCCATGGCAGCCGCGGCGGCCGGGACCCTGCGTGTGGATGTACTAGTTGTAGAGAAACTGGCAGCGGGGAGGGAGGGGAAGAGGGAGGGAACGGCCGCGGGGAGGAGGAGTGTGGCGACGGCGGAGCGAGGCGGGCACCGCCTCGGCGCTCCCTCCTCGCCTGACCCGGTAGTGAAGGCCGAGAGAGAGGCTGCCTGGCACGGCCGGCAGAAGGCGGAGAGCGGTCGGGTGGGGGGCGGGCGGGCGCCGCGGTGCTCCCGGCCCGGCAGCCCCAATACCCCGCGGCGCAGCCCCGGCCGGAAGAGGGCGCCCGAGGATACGGTGGCGGGGGCTGCGCTGCCCGCCCGAAGCACCACCCGGGCCGGGGCTGGCGTCCCCGCCGCTCCCTTCCTCCGGCACAGCCTGCGTGCCGCGCTGTCCCGGTCCCATCCGGGGTGGCACCGCGGGTTTGACCCGCTCCCGGCCTGCGTGGGGATGTGGGGTACGCACGGGAGCGGTTCTCCCTTCCCCTCAGCCTGCACAGGAAGGAGAGCCGCACGGTGATGGGGTGCCCACACCCACTGCGGTGGGAATGGGCAGCGGTTC
This sequence comes from Odontophorus gujanensis, assembly GCA_013399175.1. NCBI lineage: Eukaryota > Metazoa > Chordata > Aves > Galliformes > Odontophoridae > Odontophorus > Odontophorus gujanensis. Next base: position 97,156 of record VXAB01012791.1, read on the forward strand.
AGGAAATGGGGTCATGCGTTTCAGCCCGAGTCCGCAAGGACGAAGGATGCTGTGGAATGTGTGGAGGGGTTGGCTGGGAGTTGTGCTTCTGACTAGGGAGAATCCAGTGACAGGCTTCAAGTTATGGCAGGAAAAACAAAGCAGCCGTTTACTTTGAAGAGCTCAGCGTTAGGAATGTACACAGACCCTGCCATGCTTTCCTGCTCTGAGGTCTCACGCTTTAGTTTATTGAGCTGTATTATACGTGGGCATAATTTTTAATGCTGGTTGCTGTGCCACAGGGGACAGGAGCAGTACCATAGCTGATGGGCAATGAATGTTGCAGAGGACACAGTGAAGAGAGAAGTGGTAGTCGGTGGTGTGTTTTCTGTAGTCTTCTCACTGTCGCCCACCAGAATATCCTCATGTGGTGCCACCTGGATGGCTCTAAACCCCACATAACCTGAGCTACCAAAGAGTGGGATTTCCAACCCCACGTGCTTCCCTCTGTGTATCCACTGAGACGCAGGTGATAGAGCAGCTCGCTGCTCATGTGCACTTTCCATTTAATTTGTTCTGTCATATGCCTAACACATGTGTAAGCAGTGGAGTGTAGCAGTTGGCACATATTTCTGAGAAGCTTGTCTTGCTGAAAAAATAATTTCCATCTGAAGGGAAGATTGACAAATACGGGCAGAACAACCTCCTGACTTTGAGAAGTATAGTTTTCCCTTCTGCAGGAAAAAAAAAAAGAGAATATGAAAGGGTCAGCAGGCTGGGTACGGGATGGGGGAAGCTAGGAGAAATGTCATGTGTTACAGCATGTGATATAAAGCTGATCAGATATTTTTAAAATTTCAATTAAAGTTACTGCAATGAAATTTTTCACAAATTGTATTGCTGTTTTCTGTCTAGGTTCCTATGGAAACAGTCCTTTATGCGATCATGCTTGGCTGTGTCTCCTTTATTTCTCCAATAACTTTTGAAGCTGTTGGGCAGTTTCCACCAAATCTATCTCAAATATAATTAAGTTACTTCACGAAAATAGGCAGCTGGCTAGGGCTGAGAGATCCTGTAAATGTCCCAAAGGCTGCAACATGAACTTTCTTCTTATTAAACAGCAATTCACATGGATGAGAGACCATATAAATGTTTCAGTAATGACAAAAGTTTCAATTACAGCTCATTATCAGCCTCAGTATAAATCTGTGGGAAACCAGAATTTCTGAGAGTGTGTTCTCCCAGTATTACTTGTTTAATGTCCACCTGCACTCAGAGGTAGGTACAAGTAGAAAGGGTACATGCAGAGGGGAAGGAATAAATGACAAATTACAAATGTCTGTATTCTGCAAATCATTTCATCCATTTTGTTGAGTGGGCCTGGCCATTGGCACAAAGCTCTTTATGACAAGAGCTTCTCAAACTGGCTTTAAAGAAAAATAATGAATGTACAAAGGTGAAATAAAATAAGATAGGATGGGAATTTGAAAGTGCTTGGACTAGGAAAGAGTTGAGAGGGACAGAGATTACAGCAACGATCTCCTTTTCTGAATACCATCAGGAGTATGATGCTGCTGAGATGTTCTGCTGCTGAGACAACTGAGGGATATCGTATTTCTCTGCAGCATTCATTGATAGTAGAGATCATTTTTTTTTTAAGATTAGGGCTGACTATGTGGATAAAGTCTTGCCATTATAGCATCTCTTGTTTGTGTTCTCAGGACTTACGGTAGTAAAGCCACTAATGGAATTGTTTTCATCTTGATTTTAAAATGTATTGTGGGGAAATTAAACCTCGTATATTCTTGTTTTGTACCAGCTACACTCAGATGACAGTTGCATTTTTACAGCAGTAGACGGGTAGCTGCAAAACAAGATTATCTTTGTCACTGGCAGAGCAAATGTCCAGCACGTGGCTGAGTGGGTGAGTTTGCATATTTTCTGCTTGGCCCATGAAGAGCCTGAAAAAAGCTGTTGGACTTGCAAAGACCGTTTTATTAGCCCCTTCCGTTGGATCTCACCCCAGAAAGGCATGAACGAATTCCAAGTATGAATGTGAAGGTATCTACCGTAAGAGATTTCCTACAGTTAGAACTAACAGCAGCATATCATGAAACATGTTCACCAAATACAGCATAAATGTCTTTTATTATTCTTTTACATCTGATCCTGTAAACACAGAAGCCTGTATATATCTATACTTCTGGGATTAAAGTTGTGCCAAGCCCATAAGTAAGCTGAAGTGTGAGACTTTTGTAAATAAATGTATTCTGTAGCTGTAAAATTATCTTTCCTATTCTAACACTTTGGAGTCAGTAAAAAAAGTACCTGAATTCCATCTGTGTTTTCAGTATGCCCTGTTTTCAGATAAGTGAATTTCCTCAAATGGAAAATGATGTATTGCATGTGCCAAAAGAGGGGATAATGCATATATGTACATTGCCTACTATTATTTATTTGTCAATGGAGTTCCATTATCTTGTACTTGTATTTATAACATTGGACTTAAACTCAGAAAATGGGAAATTTCCTTCTTTGGCACATACTTTCTGTGTGACTGGACATGAATGTTTGCATCTCTTTTTTTTTTTATGTTTTTAAGTAAGCATGGTTAATTTCGTTTTTCTTTCACTGTCTTCTGTTTAGTATGTAAACTACTCAACAGCCTTATTCTTACGTGAGGCTTTGAACACCACAACCAAGCTACACCACAGCAGACATGTTAATCTAGGACCTGGCAGAGTTCAGATGTTTAAACCCAAATTCAGGAAGGAAAAAAAAGGTCTATTCTCTCAGTTGCCTGAAAATGTTGCAGTAGGTAGTTACCACTGGCAGAGCTCCAGAGCCTCTTAAATGATTTAGCTACTTTTGCTGGGAGTTGTAAATGCTCTTAGGATACTAAGCCCTTTCTTTCTTCTAGTAAAAAACTTCAGAGTCATAACCTTTGCAGTTACAAATTTCACCAAAAATTTACAGCTTTTTGTGATATTATTTTCTGCCACACGTGTCTGTAATGAGACTGATTTTGAAATACTATTATGAATAATACTATCCTTTCCAAATTCTGGCTTCAGATTCTGAGAATTTTTGTTTCAGAATTCTAAAACATTAAACTAATTATCTAAAGCTTTTTTTTTTCAAGTTCTGAAAGTGTTTTGATGAAAAACACACTTTATTTCACCACAAAACCAAAGATTTTAAAAAAGAAAACAAACAACTCTTAAAAGCTTTAGCCATATGAGCTTCAAAATAAACTTCTGTTTAATTGTAGACTTCAAAACTTTCTAATATATATATATATGGTTAGGATACAATGTAATGATACTCAGCATTCTCAACCTATTACTGCTGTGTCAGAAGCTTTTGCAGAGGTCAAACCTGATCTTTTTGTACATGGAGAAAATTGCCTCCATGCCATGTGAAAAATAAATGTGAACTTCAGAAAGGAAAGGTTATATCTAAATAGTATAGTTTACAATGACTTGGAAAGATTGCAGGAGACATTTTGTTCTCTCCTGACTGTCTCTGCATTGATGTTTGGTTTAAATGTGATCTTTTCCAGTTTCCTTTCTTTCTTTTCTCATCAAGCCTTGGTATTACATAGTTCCTGTGCTGTTCTTACTAGCAGCTGAAGTGTTAATTAAGGTGAGATAAGAAGAACTTGTTGGAGGTCACCAACTTCCCCAGGGACCAAGTAGTGGGAGAGTGGCTGTCAAAATAGATTTGGTAGGAGCCATTAAAATAAACAAATGATGGCCTCTTTCCACAGAAGTTCAAATGTAAATTGCATACCAGTATACACCCACAAAAGGAGACAAAAGTAGAGAGAAACAAAACTGCATAGAAAATAATTCTTTAAATTTGGCCTGACACTAGAAAGATAGCAAAGCTACAGATATCTGTTACTATGAATGGGAGGAGAAGTGCAGCTCACACCATGAATTATTGCTGCTGAAACCCTCACTGCACACAGTGCCTGGGTGGCTGGGATTCTGAAAAATATCAAATTAAGTGGCTGGATAGCTGCCTGTGCTTGAAATGACTGCTTCTCCATTACCATGGCACTAGTTTGTGTGCTTGGCTACCTTAAATTACCCCATAGTGACTGGTAAGCCTCAGTGGATAGCACTGGGTACTGCAGCACAGAATAATACTGATTAGCCTGTATCTTGCACTGAATTTGAATTTCCAGTATCTCCGTTTCCTTTATGATATTTAGTATTAAGTGATTTATTTCAGTTAAAATATCTGTAAATATTTACTCATCTTTTGTAGAAGATAATATCTTAGATTAACAAACTACAGAAGACCCAATCTCTGAATTCTTTTTCCTTGTTATTTGCATTTTCATTTCCCTTGGATTAGACTGAAATAAGGCTTTCTTCTTTCATGTCTATAATCAGTTGCATTTTACTTTTCATATGAACTAACAGTGCTGCTGAGATTGATCTCACGACGTACTGGGAAAGAAGATGAATATTTTATGAACCTATAAAAGATAAAATGAAAGCACATTATTCTAGAGATGTTCTGTTCAAGTTCCCAGTAAAGTTGTAGCAGCATGTCCATTCAGACCCTTATTTTCATATTTCTGTTATTGCTTTCACAGAAATTACCTTTCCACGTCAGAATTCTTGTGCTTTAATGTGGCCACAAAGACCTTATATCATGGAAGTTAATAAATACTTCTGAAGTTACAAGTGCTGTATTTTCATACAGACATCGCTGTGGAAATTCATAAAAGGTCACATGATTTGTAGATATGTTTTCATAAAATTAAAGCATGATAAGTGAGTATTTTAGAGAAAATAGCTCCAAAATAGTACATGCACAATCTCACCCAGTGCTTGTCACTGTATACAGAATGAGCCAGAACAAATCTTCCTAGAAAAGATTTGCACTTTGGTCAGTTTAGCTCTCAGTGCAAGTAGTGCTGAATCTGACCAAATACTCAACTTGTTGACCTCAGCAGTCCTGAAGCTTTAGAGAACATATTCAGGTGAGGGTTATGTCTTATTTCCATTGCATTGCCTAGCTTTTACGTTCATTAGCGTTGCTGAACTGTGCTGTCCCATGACAACAGGGGGCACAGGATTTTACCCTGCCAAGCAGGACAGAATCCAGTGCAGCTGCACTCCCTGCTGTGGGTGCTTTCAACAACTGTGAAAAAATCCAGATTGTTTCCAGAAGTTGGTTGTGCTGAAGGATTGTATAGCCATGGATGTATTTTGAGGAAAAGTCTAATCACACTGAGGTGAGTGCCAAAAAATGCTTTTGAGTTACCAGGGCTTCATTCCGTAGTGTTAATATATAAATACCCCAAAACCTGAGTACCAGGGTGAACATAGAGACTTTCTGTTAGCCATTCACACAGAGTGGGCTCCAGATGATGTGGCAGAAAGGCTTTTGCACCACCATACCTGTGCATAGCATCCTCACAAGGAATCATCACTGAGATTTTATTGAATTTTTTGTATATACTCGTAGAATCGATGCATGCGTGATTAAAAGCGTGTGATGGGCTCTGCTTTGTAATTGGGATGGTAAGTTAAACAAAAGTGCATTCAAGGGGGCTGAATTATGTTATTGTTCAGTTTTGGCATTATTTTCAGAATACGGCTTCATGCTCAGTCACGCTACTATTGTCCATTTTTCTCAAGAAGAACACTTCTTCACAGGTGCTTTCATCAACAATCGCTCCCAGAAAGGGTCTGACTGCACTGTTGCCAGATTGGTAGTGCTGAAGGTCTCCTAGCAGATGGCTTTTCAAATAAAAAGGGGGCAGTATCTTCAGCTGATATAATGACCTAAATCTAATGTTTTGAAGATAGAAGATTCAAGCAAGATTTCAATTCAAAATTTTTGTCTTGTAAATTGTATGGCAGTTCCAAATTACCAAGGAGTATCTGGGGCAAGTCCACAGAACCCTGGCTTGTCCTGGGTGTGAGCAGTTGCACTCAATTTGAAGAAGTCTGTATCACAGTTTAATTCCTACAGCTGGAGAGCTCTGTGTTGAATGCAGAGAGCATGAAAATAGATGAAAAAGTTTCAAAAGTCAAATGACTCAATGTTGCCTTTGGAAATGTATTTGCATGTGGTGTAAGGAAAATATATTGTACTTTATAATTGCCTCAATATATGATAGCTGGAAATGAAAGAAATACTGTGTTTGCTAAACTGGCAGAGACGTTGAATTTTTTAACACTATTCATAAGGAAAATAATTCTAACTAACTGATTGTGTAGTTATAAACACACACACACACACACAAAATTAAGCAGATTTCATGCACAATCAAATAATGCTAGAGTTTTCATGCAGATTATTTAATTAATTTTAGATACTTCATTTAAGGACAGGCATTTTGGTTTGCTTCTACCTAAATGTTTTAGCTCCCATAACCTTCATGCCGCAATCATATTTTGTTCTCATAAATATTTATTTGCAAGTCTTGTTTTTCCTTGTTGTATCCAGGGTCTTAATTGCTGTATATGATGTCAGTAGCACCTATTGTTTTGTCTTTTCCAGTGAATGCTTTGCGAATCAGTGCCTTTGTTCCACAGGTCTGTTGCTGAGGCTTGATGTCACTCAGTCCATTGCTTTTCACCCCACAGTAATTAATGAAATAACCTAAAAAATATGAACATTTAAAAGACATTAAAGGTGTGTTAAGGTTTTGAAATGATTTTTTGGTAGGGTGGAGAGAAAAACAGAAAGAACTATTGTCATCAGAAAAAAAGTACTTAGAATCAAGTGACTTCTTAAACACCATATTATATTTGATTTGGGATGTGTCTGGATTTCCCTTCTGCCTTTGACTTGAATGATCTTTCAGGCACATAGTTACTTGTATTTCTTGTAGGACTTAATTCAATCTCTTGACCTTTGTGCTGTGCAAGTACATAAAGGTGTATGTAGTTCGAGTTCTGAATGCTTTGTAATTCAAATAGATGTCATAAGTAGTATGGGTAAAAATAGGCAGAATCACATATCTCCAAGATCACTTTCTAAGCATAGGTAAGAATTTGAGGTTGTTGAACACTGGAAGAGGTTGCTCAGAGACGTGTCAGAGTTATCATTTTTGAAGATAATTAAAAACCATCTGTTTTTAAGCAAATCAGCCCGAAGAATTTACTGTAAATTTACTGCAGTTGACCCTACTGCAAGCAAGGTGGACAGACTAGGTAGTCTCCAGAGGTCCTGTTGAACCTTACCAATTCAGAGATTCTGTTTGAGCAGAGTCAACTGAACATAATTCTCTGGGGTCGTGTGACCTAACTGCATCCATCAAACCACATCTTCATTGCCATAAGGCTGTTCAAAACTGATGTTATGAGTAGAGATCAGTTCTGCTATCGTTAGATTGTGTAGTGCTTCTTCATACCAATTGTCCCATTGACTTCCATATTAAATTGATTTGTGAGCACCTCTTGACCTAAAGGTTAGGCTGTTAATATGCAGTTCAGTTTAAAAATTGTTACCATCAAGACACTTCTTCCAAACGAAGATTAATAGCCTCCATAATTTCCATACTCAGGAGCCTTGAATGAATTCATAATTTATTTAGTGAGTTAATATATTGGCAGTCCTAGGGTAGTAAATGGGTGCAACTGGTATAGTTCAGCTGGTCTCAGATTTGACAGGAACTTGTCTTTTGTGAGGTACACTTTAGAAAGGAATGCTAGAAATAGGCTAAAACACTGCATCATCCCATGCAGATAAATTAATAATAATGTGGTTTTTTTTTAACTTCTTTATAGGATACCTCAGTTATATGGACCCAAAGTTTTGGTGGGCCTCAACTACTCCTGTATTTAGTGTCTGACTTAAAAATGCACATTTTCAAGGTTGCTTTTGTATGTATACATTTCAGGAAAATACGTAAATGGTGTTATTTGAAACAGCAAGTCCATTCTGGTAAAAAAAAATTACTAAAGTCATTTTCATTGCCTCTTCTTAGTGCAGATAAGATAGACTTTATTGATTTGTGTTGATTGCCTGTTATAATTAATTATCAAAGCAATTTCTACATTAAGCAGCATTAACAGTTTTTACTTCAGTCTGATAAATAATATAGCTGTTTACCTTTTTTTATTCTTTTTTTTTAAGATTTTACAAATGATTCAAATAGTGATTTTAACTATAAGGAGCGCTCAGTCTTTATGAGCTTCTGCCTTTTTGTGAGACCGTGGCACTTGAAAAGTTTCTTACTACTAACGGTTCACTTTCTGCAGTGATCAGAGGGCAGTAGTAGGCAGGTGTTATGCTGAGAGTATTACTTACCATGAAAAAACTTGTTCCTTATCCTAGCCCTTGTTCTTCCATCTGCTTACTTCAATCACTGTTGTGGCTGGCTGTAATCCAGATTTGAAACTTCTTTGGAGGACTTGGCTGTTTTTGTATTCCTTGTAGACTTGTAGACAACACTGCGCAGAAAACACAATAATTAGATGACAGAAAGATGCAAATTTATATTTGATAATATCACTGGGTAATGGATCTGCTTTCTTTCCTATGTGCCTCCTATCTTCTTCAAGGTGTTGGATCATGTAAGATGCAGGAACATTTCTTTAAAGTTCTGGTCATTCATTCTTCCCTGACAAAGGAATAGATGTTCACTTGCATTTTGGTATCCAAAGCCTCCTTCGTTAACTAGCAAGAAGAAACAGTCCACTCAGCAAAGTCAACCCCATTCAAACTCAAATTTAGAAAGGCTGAGTGGGATTACCTGTATATGGGATTTTAAGACCCTTCTCAATACCTGGTGTTAGGACTCAGCAGACCTCATAAGGAGGGTGCTAGCTGAAGCCTCAATCATATGATACAACCAAAGCTCTCTCAGGAGCGTCAGTATAGAGTCAGAAGGTCTGGCTTCAGGAGACTGATACAGACCTGCAGCGCAGCACTGCAAGAAATCACAGGGGGAATGCAGAAATAGCAACATGGAGGCAAGGCTTAATCAGAGGGTGTGCACGACTCGCAGGTATGTGAGGTCTACAGCCTCTTTCCTTACACTCACCAACTTACAGTAATTTGTTAGGGTATTGCAGGGAAGGTATTTCCTTTCACCTCTTTATTCTCAAATATCCACCTCTTGTTCAGGATATAGTCACAATGAGCATCAGTTGAGTTGTCATTAGGATAGGGCCTGCTGTACTGAAATGCAGCGAGTATTGCATGTTTGTGGTACCTTTGTGGTGTTTTTTGTGTTGTTTTGCTCAGAAGACTGGAATTCTTCATGTATGTACTATGTTATAGTACATACTATGTCATATATACTGTACTTCAAAAAAGTCAGGCAATGATAGTATAATAAATTTGAAAATATTCAAGCTCCAGGATCATGCACTGCACTTGCTTTGCAAATGCAGGAATGGTAACCTACCTAGTATGTTTCAGTAAGACTTATGAAATGGTTTGAGAACTAAACACCCTGATGATACTGTGCATAAATTTGTTTTCAAAGAAGAGAAGGCATCAAATGTTGCCCTCTGGTTAGGGCACTAGCTTGGTTAGTTAAAGAGCATTCATTCAGTATTATTAAATAGTACTTGGAGCAAGAAAAGACTGAAATTAATGTAACTTCCCAGCAGGAATTCATCCTTATGTTTGTAATTTATACATCATATATCATACCGTGTCACACACCATCTCTCTCTTCATTTCTGTCAAGTGGCTGTTTCTGTATGCCAGGCAAAGCAGGACAGTTTCAAGGACTGAGAACTTCCAATGGCTTTGTGTTTAAAGCATTAAGATAGAAAAAAGGTTCAAAATTCTGTAGACAGAAAAAAATAAATGGGTTCTTCTGCATCACAGGCCATCAGTGCTGCTGGGTAAGAGGCACGTGGTGGATGTGCTTTGCTATTGGAGCTGACTAAGGAAAGAAGTGATGGTAAATTAGACACATCTTTAAACAAGGGTTAGATGTAGAGCTGGAATCATAGAATTACTTGAGTTGAAAGGGACCTTTAAAGGCCATTAGTCTAACTCCTCAGCACTGAACAAGGACACCTACAGCTAGATAAGGTGCTCAGTGCCCTGTCCACCCTGACCTTGAGTGTCTCCAGGAATAAAGCATCTTCTACCTCTGTGGGCAACCTGTTCCATTGTCTTACTAACCTTATCTTAAAAAGCTTTTTCCTTATATCCAGTCTAAATCTGCCCTCTTCGAGTTGGCAACCATTTCCCTTTGTCCTTTCAGACCCTGCTAAAATGTCTATCTGGAAAGAGGACTATGAGAAAAAATGGATATATCCTGCCTGAACTTATTCATAATTACACTTGTTCAAAGGCAATTGAGATCAAATCAGTTTTAGTAGTAGCCTCAAATATTTTCCAGTTAGTTTCTTATTGCACCTATGCATGGGAGGTTGAGTGTGAGAGAGGAAGGGAGAATTTATTCTTTTTTTTCAGATTAGTCCATTTTCACTCATGACAGGAGGACATGCATAAAATCATTTTAATGAAGAAAACTTTAAAGAAACATAATCAGGCAGATTAAAATTTTCTGTATCTTTTGGCTTTTTATGTCTTTGTATCAACATTTGAGAGAATTTTCAGGAATTAATCACTTGGTTTCAGAAATGCTTTGGGCTTTTCAAGTAATTCTTTTTTTTAAATGTTGATATAGCCACATATTTATACATTCATGGTTCAGAAATAGGATTTGCATCCCTATTTTTTATCTGCCAAAGTCAGTAGAAATCATAAGGTTTTTATGACACAGTAACCAACTTATTTCAACTACTTGAAACAGTAGAAGTAAAATGTTTAGCTGTTTCATGGCTTCCTACTGCTGTCTGCATGAAACTCATCCAAGGAGTTTTTAGACAGCTTTATCTCAACTGTTCTGTTTACCAGAATATAGATATGTTTACATTAATGTCAGTAAAATTACATCTACAAGTCTAATGAAGTTTTAAGCCATTGTTACGGTGACTGACTAAGCTGAAAGGAAAATATAGGACCTTTATAAGTGATCTAAACACACCAAACAATAACTTTTATACAGTTCTAATCTGGAAAAAATACTGTGAAATACCAAGTTATCATTCTTAGCATAATGGCATTTATATTTGCAATGCAATAGCCGTCCCCTTTCTTTTTCCTTGTTTTTATTTTTATTTACTAATTGCTATCATCAGCAGTTTCAACCTTGCCAAATCAGCCATTCCTAATAAAGAATAAAGGTACACTGTAAATTCCTGACCAAGAGTGCCAGTGTCTGCCGCTCAGTTATAAAGACAGTAGGCTGGCATGGAAGATCAAATACTGGAAATAAGGAGTAAGGATACAGACCCCGCCATTGTGAACAAAGATAATTAAAAAACATATGAAACCACTGTGGATAAGCGGATATACTGGAAATTAAGAATAAATCCTAGTGTAAAATTGCTTAATAATGTGAATGTTTTCAGTCTTTCCCAGGAAGTGTAAAGCAGTTATTTTGGCTGTTTTATTCTTTCAGGCATTATCCTCGTTCTTCTTTTCCTTTTATTGCAAGAAAAGAAAAATGTTTAAAATCTATTGATAGAAGCAGTGAAGTTTGTGCTTAGAAAAAAAGGGCATGTGGAGGAGTGCCCAATTTTCACTGCTGAAAAGGGTTTTCAGAAAATGCTGCACATGTGTGTGCTTATTTACTCTGTGCAAATGGGAAGGCATCTTTCAGAGGAATGCTGCAAGCAGCATTTCTGAAAACAAACAGAAACTCATGGCCATGTGGGAGTCACCCACCCTCTCTCAAACTAATGAAAAACCCAAGATTAGGATTAGATGCAAAAGATAAATGCCTGCTAATTGCTTTTCACTGTGCTTGGAACAGGAAGGGCTGGAGACAGAGCTGAGGATTCCTCCAAACAGCCGAGCGCTGTGTCTATTCAGGGTGCTTTCACCATGCCACATATGCAGGGAGCCAGCTTTAGTCTTCCTTGCAGTAATTTCTCTTCTGCCATTTCCTGCACACACACACACACTTGCAGTTTATTCTCTTAACTCATTCCTGGATTATCTCCATTGGTTCTGCTCAGACAGCTCTCACATCCAGGAGCTCTTGTTTTGGGATGCAAACCCAGCCCAGGGCATTTGGCGGCATGGAGTCATGCTGCTGGCACTGAATGCTGCAGTGCATGACCGGGGCTTTCTACACTGTAGCACTTTATGCTTGTAAAGGGAATGCCACTACCCAAATCCTACAAATATTTCTACCTGAGAGCATTTCTGATACTTCATTTCTATGTGTATTACCTTCTCCTGGTGGCTCTCCCTGAGCGCTTCCCTTAGGCATCAGCCCTGTCTTTGGTTTCCTGCAGAGCAGTCAGAACTGGGGTCATGCTCTGTATTGTGGAGTGCCATCTGCTGGAATTTTGTCCTGTTGCTGTTCAAATGAGGAATGGTACACTTGGGACAGGAGATGGACAAGGGCTGTTGTCGCTGACACCTTTCATGTGAGCTGTCACTATCCATGGGCAGGGGCTGAGCTATAGAAATAATCAGTGTTCCATAATTGCCTTCCAGCTCTCCCCCTTTGCACTACTTTGAGAGTGAGCAAGGCAGGGACTGGGACCTACATTTTACGTTGCTTTATAGAGCAAGCATTAACTATGTTTGTGTTATTGGCAAGTCTGTATTTTCAACAGAAATTTGTTGGGCATTTACAGTTTGTTTTTTCCTCTTTCAGTGCTCTGATTTGAAGGGATTGAGTCTACATACCCATTCAATTTTTGTGGAAGCAGCTAACTCTCTTCTAATATAGTTGCTTTGTAACTGCTGGGCCTGACTCCCTTGTCATGTGGGCTGTTTTAAAGCCAGTATTGCATTGTTGATCCCATCTGGGTTACCTGAAGCTGAAAACTATAACTGAGAGTATTCAGAACTGCTGTTCTTCCAGCACATTGCAATGAAAGTTGCTTACATGCAAAATTGTTTGGAGCAGATATTGTAAAACATCTCATACCATCCATCATTTTATTTCGATAGCCCTCGTTTTAAGTCCTGAGCTGGAACAGCCACAGATTTCCATTATGTGGCTCACACTGACCTGCCAACTGTGAAGCATTACCTTTTTCTGTTCATTACAAATGTGGAGTTAGATTTGTTTTTCTTCCAAAACCTCAAAATACAAAATCAGAACTATATATGCTTGTTTTTTTTTTTGTTTTACTTTTGTTTTTGTTTCCATATTTATCTTAAAATGCATGATCTTATGCTTTTCAGAATTAAAAACTATTCTGTCTTTATTATAATTCTTGATTATCACAATTATAATTCATCTTCTAATACACTGGGTTGGGACAGAGTTCACATACACCTGACCGGGGTGGGGGGGAATTTCATTTCTCTCTGGTTTAGTACAATGTGCCTTCCTCAGAAAAATGTGGTAGTTTTTCGTGGGGCTCAATATCTTTATTGCATTTGATGCTAAACCAAGAGTGAAGGCAAATGCATTCAATTCTCATATCAGGTAGATGTGACCCCTGGAAAAATCAAGAATGATGCATGGAGAGCTGGCAGATTGTATGATAATAACACCTTTCATATTTCTAGCAGGTAGATCATAGGATAAAGTAGGAAAAAAGTACTTAGTTCCTTAAAATGGAATTTTTGTGTTTCATTGGTCACTCAGAGAATGGGAATGGGTAGAAAGAAATTCAGGGCAGCTGTGTAACAGTCATAGCAGGAATGACCACTGCTTCTTGCATCTTGTCTTCCTGGGTCAGAGGGCTTGCGCTCACTTCTCCTGAGATGGTATCAGCAGTTAGCAAGGCTACCCGTGTTCAGTTCTTGGGAGCATTCGTCTTCTTGCTGTGGCAATGAAAACTGTGAAGTGTGCACCCTCAAAGCCAGATTTGCATGTGACATAGTGGGGCAAACTATTTCCACACCTCTCTGTTGGATTAAGTAGACATTTTGGTTCTTGTTCATTCTTGCTTTCTCTGAATTGAATTAACTCACCTTGAGCCAGTGAGTAAAAGCTGGAGCTTTGGTAACATGAGCAAAGAAGCGATGTGATGGGTGGAAATACACATTTTATCCAGTAGTTGCTTGTTGGTTTTTTTACCCGCTATATTGTTTCTAGAATAGTTATTGTCTTATTCACTTCCTCTTTGTAGACGTGTCTATGGAGAGACTTGACAAGGCTGATGCTTGCACTGGGAAGCTTTGAAGCTCTCAACATGCAAACACTCAGTAAGGAAGCATGTCCGGAAAGCATTATCCTCTCTGTTGTTGCTCACGTAGATGTTTCAGGGCTAAATAAAGACATAACCCCCCCGCCTCCCCCTCCCAGATGGGGGTACTCTTAAAACAGACATTTGTCTGGGAAAATATGTGGGGGAGATGCCAGGCTGCTTTCCTTAGTATCTGACATGGGCTATACTCATGCCTTGGACCAGGTACCAGGGGCACAACTCACACATTGCAGCAGATACAGCTCCTCTGAGGGCACAGAGTAGGTGGGTGGTCACATATAAGTTCAAGTAGAAACCTGCATTTAACAGTACTTAACTCTGAGTGCAGAGCCCCAATCAGAGCATCTCAATCCCAACTCCTTCTCAGGCTGCAGATTTCATTTTGCTGTATATTTCCTTATTTATTCATGGATCAGAAATGTCAGATACTGATATTGTACTCATGATGCTGTGCTGCAAGTGCCAGGCATGTGTCCTGATGAAATCCTGCATGGGACAGTACATATAGCAACTATCAGGTGTAAATTTGGGTAATCTTTAGGTCTTATCAAACATAAACCAACAGAACCATGCTGTTAGTAGGGGAAAAAAAAAAAAAAAGCAAGGTACTTTGTGTGACCCTGAGAGTGTTTCTCTTGCAAAGGCTGGGTCATCATGCTTGAATCCCCAACCATATATCTCAAGTGCACTTTTGTTGGTGCTGCAATGATAAAATATAAAAGAAGCACAAGACAGCTTCCAATAAAAGGTTATCACTGTAATACAGAAAAGCTGTGTTTTGAGATTTAGAAATCCATTTCTAAGGTCTACAAGCATTTCTGCCTTGAGCCGATCTTTTCCTATCTATCCTTTTTATCTCGGTCTCATAATTATATTTCAGGTTTAGTGCTAAGATGTTAACAGCACATGGAGGAATCAGAAAAATCACTCACGGCACTGACCGTTTGTTGTTTTTAAGCTGTAAAATGCTGCCTGTATTATTTAAATGTCTGTCCTTTGATTTTCTTTGTGGGAGAATTTTCTTTTTTAGGTGTAGCGTAAATGTAGGTCATAAGAGTTTCTGGATATTGCAAAGGTCCACCCCATAGGTGAGCCTCAACTTCTCCTGCTGCTGCATATTATCATTTTCATAAGTTTTTGGTTTCCTGAAGTGAAGAGCCATAAGTCCAGTCCTGTGGAACGTTCTGTAGCTGGTGGTGCATAGGACAGGGAATGTCTCTGTGTGCCCTTCTGACCTTAGTAACAATAACGCACTTGAATGAGGCTATGCAGTACTGGACTAAGTGACCCATGTTGTCTCTTCTGGTGTTAAGCTAAGTTTGTCAGTATGAAGAGTTTTGGCTGTTGACATAATCCTTTGCTTTGGGATGTCACGGGGTCTTTGACTATTGCCAGAGAACTTCAGATAAATACAAATATTGCATGTGATTCTTTTGTCCAGACTTCATAAATTGTCAGCATCCTAGGGATGTGACGATTTGTCAGCTGCATAAGTAATAGGAAAATATATGGAAGAATATCACCATAGTTGTTCTAACTCTGCCTACATCTTAAATAAAGAAATAACTGCCTGGTGTTAATGCATCTCACAGCTTCAGAAATCGAGCAATAAACAGTCAAGAAACAGAGTTAAGCTTGAGAACACAATTGCATGTGTTCTTACTACACAGCATTATAAATAATCGCTTATTAACAGTTAAATCTCATTTAATACAAAATGGAACTTCTTATGCACAGTGGCATAGAACAGTGTTTGCTGTGCACCTGTGATTACACTGGTTTGTAGGAGTAAGACCTCGTTTCAGCTCATTTAGATTAAGAGATATGTTGTAGCCCAGTTATAATGGTAAAACATGGTGTCACATGCAGCTCAGGGGAGGCTGCTGGATCTGCAGGTCAGAAATTGTTCAATTTAGGGCATTGTAGGATCCAGAGCTCATCTGAAAATATCTCTGAGTTTAAGAGAGATGCCTGCCAGTAACTTCCCCATTTTCTTCCTAATATGTCCAGACTTCGGTAATTCCCAGAATAGGGTCTTCATTATATCACTACAGATCCATGTTAGGAATGTGTTTCTTATGTCTGCTTTCTCCCTTTCATATGTTGCCAACTTTTTTATTTTTTTTCTTCTAATAATTTGAAAAAGAAAGACAGACTGTTATTTACTTGGAAAAATAAAATGCCTTGAATAAGTACAGCTGCTTTGCTATAAATAAATATACTGAGGTTTTAACCCAGCTGTTTCATTAGGTTGGATTTGCAATAGCCTCACTAGATAAAAGCCCAATGCTTCTTCCCTGAAGAAATTACGTTTTACGCATTTTGGCTCTTGTGAACAGGAACAGTTTGTTATGAACTGTTATCTATAAATTACAACTTAGGGCACATGGAAAATAGACATTGTTGGATATAATCTGTGCAAACACAGATAAAAATAGAGATGGGTCTGCAATAATGTGTTATGTCTGCATATCCCAGAGATCTGAGGGATTATGATCTCCTTAAATCTGAAATCTTGTAAGACTGTATGACATGAAAAAATACGTACTTGTCATTTATAAGTCACTTTTCAATAATAAATGTTTCTGATACGTGTCTTTTTCCCTTTTATCCAGGACATATGGAGTAATTTTTGCACAATAATAATCATGCATAACTGAGAAGTTAGGCGTTTATAAGGGGTGCTTGATTTCTGCAGAAGCAGGAAATCATGAATAAAACAATTAATAAAAGCTATTTGTTGCTTTATAGTACAGTGAAAGGAAAACAAATTAAGACAAACAGGATAAGCTTTTAAATGTGTGTATCCATGTGGCAAAATGCTGTAGGAAAATGTAGCATGAAAATCCTGTCTGTTCTATCTACAGCATCTTAACGAAATGATTGTCAACTTTGCTTTAGATAAAAAATTACAGGTTGCAACAACAACAAATAAGAAAACTCACCAATAAAGAAAAGATGAAAACATAGTTTCATCTGAGAGGTTTCTTGCCTCCTGTTTTAGAGTAAAGATAAGAAGGAATGAAAGCTTGTAGCTTTTGTTTCTGCAGGGACACTGTCCAGCACCAACAGCTGTCCCACTCCTATTGGAATCAGCAGGTGAAATTTGACAGGTGCCAACATTTTGGGACTGGGGTACATGGAGAGATATGAAAAAATTGGGACCCAGAGCAAAACTGTCGAGCTTTATTGCACGTATCATCAGAATTATCCTCCAAATTTGATGGAGCAGATGTTGCCCATGGGATTATGACCTTTACCCTGATGTTCAGGTTTTCTCTGTTTACACTAGGGATAATCTAAAATAAATATATTTACTTCAGATTGATTGCCTGGGGCCCAAATGATCTAAAAATATAGGAGCTCAGTGCAGCAATTCAGCAGTGAGTTTATTTGAACATAATCAGCATTATTTTTGTAGAACACCAAATAATTTTACGTACCTAGGAGTTTGTTAGTAACAGGCTGTCCTCAGGACTGCTCCAAACAACATAGCCTCACCTAACAATTAACTTAAACATGGGAATAGTTTGTCTCCAGCTTTTAAAACACAAAGAAATCAGAAAAAGAAAGAAAAGAGA